>CAUYQG010023430.1:0-41019 GCA_963574415.1 Tarsius wallacei | reverse complement strand
GAACCCGCGGGCTCAGGCAATCCACTCACCTCGGCCTCCCAAAGTGCTGGGATGACAGGCTGAGCCACCGAGCCCAGCCTGAACATATTTTAAATAGCTTATTTAAAGTGTTTGTCCTGGCCTGGCTTGGTGGCTCAGCCTGTCATCCCAGTACTTTGGGAGGCTGAGACCAGTGGATTGTTTGAGACCAGTCTGAGCAACTTGGTGAGGCCTCGTCTCTACAATAAATAAAAAATTAGCCGGGCGTGGTAGCGCGCGCCTGTAGTTCCAGCTACTTGGAAGGCTAGAGGCGGAAGGATCGCCGGAGCCCAGCAGGTTGATGCTGGGGTGGCCATTGAGTGTGCCATTGCACTCCAGCCTGAGTGACAGAGTGAGACTCCAACGCAAACAATTAAAAAATAAAAATAAAGTGTTTGTTGTTTGAAGCTCAGAATTTAGAGCTAAATTTTTAAAAATCAATAGACCTGAGCGCGATGGCTCCTGCCTGTAATTTCAGCACTTTGGGAGGTTAAGACAGGAGGATCCTTGAGCTCAAGAGTTTGAGACCAGACTAAACAACATAGTAAGATCTCGTCTTTACAAAAAAATTTTTTTAAAAATTAGCCAGGCGTGGTGGCACAAGCCTGTAGTTCTAGCTACTTGCGAGGCTGAGACAGAAAGATCACTAAGCCTGAGAGTTTGAGTCTGTGTTGAGCTGTGATCATGCCACTGCACTCCAGCCTGGGTGACAGAGTGAGACCCTGACTAGATAGATAGATAGATAAATTTTTGTTTTAGAAGTTCAATATCTGGACTTCCTCAATTTCTGTTGATTGCTTTTTTTTTTCTGTACATGGGTCATACTTTTCTGTTTCTTTGCATGACTTGTATTTGTTGGTAACTGGATATTTAAAATACTAATAATATAATGTGGCAACTTGGAAAGTCAGATTCTCTCACCTCTGTAGGGTTTGTTGTTTCTCCTGTTTGTTGTTTATTTTGTGATTTTTTCTGAAATCTATAAAGTCTATATTCAGTGTCATGTGTGACCACCGTAGTCTCTGCTTGTTAGCTAGCTGTCAGCTAGTGATCAGACACAAACTTCCTTAAAAGCCCGGAACCAGTAAGTTCCTCAGTCTTTGCTGAGGAGCTCCGTGTGCGTATTTGGGTATGCCTTAAACACTGAGACAGGAAGTTAACAACTCTGCGCTAGTTTTCACTTCCTGCTTGCACAGAGCTTCAAGGTCAGCTATAAAAGAGAGCTTAGAGAAGTCAGGTCATTCCTGAGTGTGTACATAGCCCTGTGCATGCCCATGACTTTCTAGCTTCCCAGGAATCTGTCAGAGCTTTTCATTGCCATCTGTGGACATCTCATTCTCAGGTTTTTCCTTTGAAGCTTTTTGGTTAACCTACTGGGTGTCTCCGTTTTACTTGTCATCCCCGGCATCTTCCATGTGAAACAATTGCCTCTAATTGTTTTCGAACAAATATCCCTGGGGAAAAGCCTTTTGCACTGGATAAGCCCTGATTCATGTCAGATAAAGTAAGTGGGGGGTGGGTCTTCCAGAGAACCGCCAGGTAAGCCAAGCAACGATAATTCTCCAGGAATGTGACTTTGAAGGCGCTTCAACCCCATTCTGCCCCTTGGTAGCTGGCAGGCTGCTGGTTTCCACCACCGTTTCAGGATACTAATTGTCAAGGGCGCTGTAGAACTGGAGCAGGGTGGGCAAGTGGAAGTAGGACGCGTTCAAACGCTTCAAAGCTCATTTTCTTAACAAGACTCAGCTGTTTCTCTTGAACAGTTGCTGCCTGGATACTTTGGGGTTATTTTACATAGCTCTGAAAAAGTTGATTTTGACGACTTTTAACTTTTTTGGTTGCTTTCATGGAAGAGAGAATGTTTGGAGATCTTTCCTCTGTTATTTTGCTGACAACACTCCTACCATTTCTTTCTCCTCAGAGAAGTAGTTAGTTCTCTCTCTCTCTGTCTCTCCCTCTCCCTCTCTGTCTCTCTCTCTGCTGCCCCTTCCCCTCCCCGAAACTCACAGCACCAGCAGCTATTTCATTTCTTCTGTGATCATCCAATTTAATTTCTCTCAAGTGTCTCTAAGTCAATGGCTTAAGGTGGTATTCTGCATTCTTAATAACTTCTATTCTTCCACTTCGGTTTCTCCTAAGGGGCTTCTTAGAGTGGTGAGAACAATTCAGGAATTGATACCACATAAAGACAAAAAAGGGGATAGTGAGGTGGGGAAAGAAGAAAGAAAAGAGGGTACTATCCAGTCAAATAGATACAGAGTACTGCCAGCAAAAAACCATCAGTTTTCCCGACTTTGAATAAATGAGTAGAATATCAGACCAAAGAGAAATACAAAATACAATTTAGAATTTGAAGAAAACTTGCTTTATTATCTGTCTCTGTAATTGCTCCTTTTGTTATTTTGCCCTGTCAGGATGCTCGACATGCAGCTGAAGAAGAAATATATACCAAACTGAATCAAAAAATCGATGAATTTGTTCAGCTTGCTGATTATGACTGGACAATGTCTGAACCCGATGGGAGAGCTAGTGGTTATTTAATGGACCTTATTAATTTTTTGAGAAGCATCTTTCAAGTGTTTACTCATTTGCCTGTAAGTATTAAAATTTTCAAAAATTTGTAAGTTTGCTCACTAAAGAATATTTTAGATTCTAATTTGAGTCTGAGGTTTACTGGTTTAAATCAGCTTCCTAGATTGCAAACTCCCTTTTCCATTATTATAAATCAATTTGTAAAGAATCATCACTTAGCCAATTGTTTGAAGTTTTCATTTATTTTACTTCTTATCCAAAATAACTACAACTCTTTTCCCACTAAAACCAAAGCAAAACCCTGAAATTGACAGTGTAGATGTAAATAGAAATAAACTCTAGTAGGAGTAATTGTCATAAAAGCCAATATAATCAATGATTTTTCCAGTTAGAAAGGGCCAAGAAATTACTGGTTATTTTTGAGGCAAAAGATTAAAAGTAAAACAAGAGCGTTGTGTATCCTGGTACATAGCCATAATGCATGTAATCTTGGCCAGTCTGCTGATGAAACATCAAGAACAAAAAGATGCAACAAGTGTATTTGGGTATAAAGAAGCTGAAACATTGGATTCTTCATATGGGCCCTAACAAGATTACAGCGGGATGAGCATGATCTGATCTTATTAGGTATGTTCAGAAATAATGGAACTGCTGAAACATGAATGGAGTAGTTTTCCACAAATAAAATAGGAAGAAATTTTATCAACATTTTTATCACATAAGATACAGCTGAACATAAAAACAAACTATTTAATCTGGAGCCTTTTTTTTTTTTTTGAGTTGGAGTTTCTGTTGCTCAGGCTGGAGTGCAGTGGCATACTCACGGCCACCACAGCCTTGATCTTCTGGGCTCAGGCGGTCCTTCCTCCTCAACCTTCCAAGTAGCTGGAACCTCAGGTGCTTGCCACCATGCCTGGCTAATTTTTTAATTTATTGTAGAGAAGAGGTCTTGCCATGTTGCCCAGGCTGGTCTTGAACCCCTGGACTCAGGCAGCCTCTCACCTCAGCATCCCGAAGTGCTAGAGTTACAGGCTTGAGCCACCACACCCAGCCTGCATCCACTGAGGGATATGTGTAAATGACAATGAGTTTTTAATTTCTTCACATGTGTTTTTTTCACTATAAGGGGATCCAGTTTACACAAATGTTTACATTAATAAATCGTTATCTTTTATGGTAGAAGTGAATAGGAGATCTTGAATGATCAATTTGTCCGCATTTTTTTCCTTTCTAGATATTCTCCTTGGTTTTATAATCTAATCTTCTTTGCTTAATTTTGCTACTACTCTAGAGGTGTTATATTAGTAGATAAATCTGTTTTCTATTTGAATTTTAAGTACCAAAATTGTTTTCTTCCAAGAAAGAGACATATTTTCCTTTTGTTTTCAAATACACTTAATTTTGATTTTCTGCGTTAATGAAAGTGCTGTGATAGACAACTAAAAAACAGACATAATTTCTGGTAATAATATGAATTTACCTTTGGCATATGGTTCTCTAATTACATGTTCATATGATTGGATATTTTTCAAGAAAATCACTATCTGGTGATACAGGCATATCTCACTTTAGAGAATAGATGCCTTAAAAAGCTGTTCATTAAAAGAACATCTACTAATGGGATCATTCCTCCCAATATCTATGACTCTAAAATTAGAAATGCCTTTCTACAAAGAGAAAATGACCTCAAGATCATATTGAGGAGTATTTATTCTACGAGTCAATCGTGCACATCTCTTTCGAACTGTGCATTCAGTGACATCACACTGGTAGCCATGGCAGGAAGAGTTTAGTCCATAAAAATCAGCAAATGGTGCAAATCGAGCCTTTCCTGAATCAGTGTTAAACATTTATGAGCACACCACTAAATATAGCATAACTTTTAAAACCATACTATCAAGAAAAATTATTTATTTCTTATTAACTCAAAAAATAAAACTCAAACATATACTCAGTAATAAAATTTAAAATATTGACTAGGCACAGTGTCTCACACCTGTGATCCCAACACTTTGGGAGGCTGAGATGGGAAAATCACTAGAGCCCAGGAGTTCAAGACTGGTTAACATAGTGAGACCTCGTCTCTATAAAAAATACAAATAGTAGTCAGGCGTGGTGGCACATGCCTATAACCCTAGCTGCTTGGGAGGTGGAGATGGGAGGATTGCTTGAATCCAGGAGGTCAGGGCTGTAGAGAGTCGTGATCTTGCTACTGCATTCCAGCCTGGGTGACAGAGTGAGACTGACTAAATAATAATAATAATAAAATAAAATAAAATATCATCATGGAAACTATTTTCACAACAGGACAAGATGCCACAAATATCATTTTTTTTTTTTTTTTAAGATTCAGAGGGTACACATGCTTATTTGTGACATGGACATATTGTATAGCGATGAGGGTTTGGTCGCAGGTGGCCCCTTCCCCAGATGGTGAACATTGTGCCCTCAGGCCATCCCCTCACCTTGGCCTCCCAAAGTGCTGGGATTACAGGCTTGAGCCACTGCACCCAGCCTGTATTATAATTTGAAGCCAGATAATGTGATGCCTCTAATTTTGTTCTTTTGCTTAGGATTGCTTTGACTATTCTGGCTCTTTTTTGGTCTGATATGAATTTTAGATTTGTTTTTTCTAATTCTGTGAAAAATGACATTGGCAGTTTAATAGGGTTTGCATTGAATCTGTAGATTACTTTGGGTAATACAGTCATTTTAATAATGTTGATTCTTCCAATCCATGAGCAGGGGATGTTTCTCCATTTGTTTGTGTCCTCTACAGTTTTGTTCATCAGAGTTTTGTAGTTCTCCTTGTAGAGATCTTTCACCTCCTTGGTTAAATATATTCCTAGAAGCCAGGCTCGGTGGCTCAGCCTGTAATCCCGCGCTTTGGGAGACTGAGGTGAGTGGATTGCCTGAGCCCGCGGGTTCAAGACCCACCTGGGCAACTTGGCGAGACCTCATCTCTACAATAAAACAAAGATTAGCTGGGCGTGGCAGCATGCACCTGCAGGCGGAAGGATCGCTGGAGCCCAGCAGATTGAGGCTGCGGTGGCCGGGAGCGTGCCACTGCACTTTAGTCTGGGCGACAGAGTGAGACTCCAACTCAAAAAAAAATAGTAAATAAATAAATAAATAAATAAATATATTCCTAGGTATTTTAGCTTTCTAGCCACTATTGTAAATGAAATTGAGTTCTTGATTTGATTCTCAGCTTGTCACTATTGGTGTATGGCAGTACTTCTGATTTGTATGTGTTGATTTTATATCCTGAAACTTTACTGAATTTATTTATCAAGTCGAGGAGTTTTTTGGAAGAGTCTTTAGGGTTCTGTGGGTGTAAGATCATATCGTCGGCATATAGAGATAGTTTGATTTCTTCTTTTCTAATTTGGGTACCCTTTATTTCTTTTTCTTGCTTGATTGCTCTGGCTAGGACTTCTAGTACTGTATTGAATAGTAGTGATGAAAGTGGGCATCCTTTCCTTGCCATGTTCCACTTCTGAAGGGGATGTGTCCAACTTTTTTCCACTTAGGATTACATTGACTGTGGGTTTGTTGTATATGGCTTTTATTATTTTGAGGAATGTTCCCTCTATGCCTATTTTGCTGAAAGTTTTTATCAGGAAGGGATGCAAGATTTTATCGAATGCTTTTCTGCATCTGTTGAAATGATCATATAAGTTTTTTTGTTGTTATGGATATTGATTTAAATAAATCCGTAGAAAATACTTGCATACTACTTGGTACATATAAGAACTCAGGGAGCTCTAAGTATCGTCATCATTGTCAGCATCCTCCTCCTCATCATCATCAAATAATAATATTATAAGATAACATACTATGTTTAGTCCTGAATAGCATTGTCTATGATATACAAATGCCTGGAACTGGCAATTGCCAGATATTGATGGACCTAAAGCCTTCTCAATAATTTATGAACTATTATAACAACAAAATTTGTACAACATTACAGAATGAAATACTTTTGTTTGTTTGTTTGAGTTGGGGTCTCACTCTGTCACCCAGGCCAGAGTGCAGTGGTAGGCTCATGGCCATTCCAGCATTGACCTGCTGGGCTCAGGCTATCCTTTCGCCTCAGCCTTCCAAACAGTTGGAACTACAGGTGCGTGCTACCACGCCTGGCTAATTTTTTGATTTATTGTAGAGATGAGGTCTCATCAGGTTGCCCAGGCTGTTCTCAAACCCATGAACTCAGGCAATCCCCTCACCTCGGCCTCCCAAAGTACTGGGATTACAGGCTTCAGCCATTGCATCCGGCCTGAATGAAATATTTTTAATAATATGGCTTTAGTCAACTCAGGCCCCTCCACAAAAATATTTCTTTCTTTTTTTTTTTTGATGAGGTGTGGTGTGGTAAGTTTTGTTTTTAATTCAGTTTATATAGTGGATCCTGTTTATTGACTGGTGTGTGTTGAACCACTCTTGTATCCCTGGGATAAAACCCACTTGGTCATGATAGATTTTGTTTGTTTGACTTATGTGCTGCTGAATTCAGTTTGCTGATTTTTGGTTGAGGATTTTTGTGTGTGTGTCCATAAGGGATTTTGGTCTGTAGTTTTCTTTTTTGGTTGTGCCTTTTCTTGGCTTTGGTGTCGGAGTGATACTGGCCTTGCAGAGTGAGTTCGGGGGGATTTCCTCCTTTTCAGTCTGTGGAGTGGCTCCAGTAAAACTGATGCTCATTCTTCTTTGAAGGCACGATAGAATTCAGCTGTGCGTCCATCAGGACCTGGATTTTGTTGTTGTTGTTGGGAGACTTCTAATTACGGTTTCATTCCCGCTACTCGTTATTGGTCTGTTCAGGGTTTGTATTTCTTCCTGATTCAAGAGTGCGGAGTTTTATGTTTCCAAGAATTTATCTGTTTCCTCTAGATAGTCTGGTTTGCTTGCATAGAGGTTTTAATAATAGCCTTGGATGATCTTTTGAATTTCTGTTGTATCAGTGTAATTTTTTTTATTTCTGATTGAACTAATTTGAGTCTTCTCTCCTCACTTCTTAATTAATCTAGCTAGAGGTCTATCAGTTGCATTTATCTTTTCAAAGAACTGTTTATTTCATCGATCCTTTGTGTTGTTTTAAAATTTTTAATTTCATTTATTTCTGCTCTGATCTTTGTTATTTCTTTTCTTTTGCTAGCTTTGGATTTGATTTGTTTCTGTTTTTCTCTTTTTCTTTTTTTTTTTTTTTGAATTGGAGGGTCACTCTGTAGCCCAGACAGGAGTGCAGTGGCACGCTCCTGGCCACCACAGCCTTGACCTACTGGACTCCGGCAATCCTTCCGCCTCAGCCTTACAAGTAGCCGGAATTACAGGTGCATGCTACCATGCCTGGCTAATTTTTGATTTATTGTAGAGACGAGGTCTTGCCAAGTTGCCTGGGTGGGTCTCGAACTCGCAGGCTCAGGCAATCCACTCGCCTCTGTTTCTGTTTTTCTAGTTCCTTAAGGTGTGATGTTAGGTTGTTGATATGTGATCTTTCAGTCTTATTAATGTAGGCCTTAAGCATTATAAATTTTCCTCTGAGTACAACTTCAGCTGTTTCCCAGAAGTTTTGATAACTTGTTTCATTGTTGTCATTCGTTCAAGGAATTTTTTAGTTCCCATCTTGATTTCATTGTTGACCCAAGGATCATTCAGGAGCAAATTGTTTAACTTCCATATCTTTGTTTGGTTTCTCAATTTCTTCTTGGAGTTAATTTCTAGTTTTATTCCACTGTGGTCTGAGATGGTGCTTGATATGACGTTGTTTTTTTGAATTTATTGAGACTTGATTTGTGGCCCATCATATGGTCTTTCTTAGAGAATGTTCCATGTGCTGATGAGAAAAATGTGTATTCAGTAGTTTTAGATGGAATGCTCTGTAGATGTCTGTTAGTTCCATTTCCTCCAGAGTCCTGTTTAATCTGTGTTTTCTTTGTTGACTTTCTGCCTTGATGATCTGTCTGTTGCTGTCAGTGGAGTGTTGAAGTCTCCCACTATTATTGTATTGCTGTCTGTCTCCCTTTTTTTAGGTCCAGTAGAATTTGTTTTATAGAGCTGAGGACTCTGGTGTTAGGTGCATATATATATATTTAAATATATATATATTTAAAATTTATTTTATTTTTTGAAAGCAAGATTTATTGAGAGGACAGAAAAGCTCCCATGGTGGTAGGGGACCTAGGGGATTATCCTGCATATATATTTTAAATTGTTATGTCTTGTTGATCTTTTATCACTATATAATAGCCATCTTTGTCTTTTTTTTTACTGTTGTTAAGTTAAAGTCTGTTTTATCATAAATAAAAATGGCTACTCCTGCTTGTTTTTGGTTTCTATTTGCATGGAATATTTTTCCCCATCCCTTTAACTTGAGTCTATAGGAGTCTTTGTGAGCTAAGTGGATCTCTTAAAGCAGCAGATATCTGGGTTGTGTCTTTTTATCCATTTTGCTAGTCCATATCTTTTTAGTGAGGCATTGAAACCATTTACATTCAGAGTTCAAAATGATCTGTTTGGTACGATTCTATTCATCCTTTGAAATCCTAGCGTATTTCAACCTTTTGTTTCAGCATTTAGGACTCCTCTGAATATCTCTTGTAGAGCCTGCCAGTCTAGTGGTGACAAATTCCCTCAATGTTGGCTCGTTTGTGAAGGTCTTAATTTCTCCTTCAATTATGAAACTTAGTTTTGCAGGATACAGAATCCTTGGCTGACAGTTATTCTGTTTGAAGAGATTGAAGATGGGACCCCAGTGCCTTCTGGCTTGTAGTGTTTTTTCTGAAAAGTCTGCTGTTAGTCTGATTGGTTTGCCTTTGTAAGTTATTTGATGCTTTTGTCTCACTTGTCTTAAAATTATTTTCTTCACATTAACATTGCATAGCTGGATGATTATATCACCGTTTGCAGTGAATCTTCTCAGGATTCTTTGGAGTTCTCGTACCTGAATGTTAGATCTCTGGCAAGGCCATGGAAGTTTTCCTCCATTATTCCCTCAAATAGGTTTTCCAAACCTATTACTTTCTCTTCTTTCTAAGGAACACCTATGGTTCTTAGGGTTGAACGTTTTACATACTGCCATATTTCTTGGAGACTTTGTTCCAAGACTTTGTTTCTTGATTTTTTTTACTTTATTGTTGTCTGATTAGGTGTATTCAAAAGCTTTGTCTTCAAGTTCTGAGATCCTTTCTTCTGCTTGTTTTAGTCTACTGTTAAACTTTACACTGCATTTTGTACTTCTCTAAATGCTTCTTTCATTTCTAGAATTTCTGCTTTTTTTTTTTAGATGTTATCTCTTTAGAGAATTTTTCACCTATGACCTGAACAGTTTTTTTTTTTTAATTTCTTTATGTTGGTTTTCAGCATTCTTCTGAAGTGCACTGACCAATTTTATGATCAATTTTTGAATTCTGTGTGTCTAGAATTTCAAAGATTTTACTTTGGTTGAGGTTCATTGCTGAAGAGTTGGTGTGGTTTTTTGAGTAGTGTTAGAGAACTGTTTTTTTCATATTGTCAGAATTATTTTTCTGGTTCCTTCTCATTTGGGTAGATGATTTCTTCTTATTTGAGGTTGACAGGGGGCTGACATAGGCACTGTAGGGTTCCTTTGGTTATATATAGCCTTTGTGTAGTATGTTTCTCAATTGCTAGCTGTGACAGTCCTGTGCTGTGTACCCGCACTGGCTCCTGGTATCCTGAGTGGCCAGAGTACTGTGGAAAGTGTTGTTAGCTGGCACTTGGGATCTGGCCTTCCCCAAAGCTGAGGTATTTATCCAATCCAATACAGCGGTTGGCTGTACTGCTGACCTCTGGCCAGCAGTGGCACTTGTGGAAGAAAGCCAGCTGCCGTGGTGGCTGTAGGGTTTCTACTTGGCAAGTGTTGTTCCAAGGAAGTGCCCAGTCAGCCCAGGCCAAGGGCTGGTCTCTAGGGATTTCCCAAGTTTTCTGTCTGTTTTGAGCATTCTGGGGTACTGCAAGGGAAAGGAGATAATCCATTCCACAAATACACACTCTTAGCTGCCCCGCTAGGGATTGGAAGGGAGTCTCAGGCAGCTGGGATAATGCTGTTGTGCAGGGAAGACACCGAAGAGTTCATAAGGGGAGGGAGAAGTTGCTATAGCAACAGACCTACCCTCCTCCCACCTTCGCCTCAGGCAGTCTAGGATCTGAATGTTAAGGTGCATCTGGCATCAGGTATTCTCAGGTAACCCACCCAGCCAGGAATTGTCTACAGCTGTGGAGTTTGCCCTTGGGGCCCATTCCCTCCAAAGGCAGGTAGAAAGCAGCTGCTCCACCCTGCAAGAGTTGAGTTCCTGGAAAATGGCAGCTGGCTGGCACTGCCCAAGGCTTTTTTCCTGTACCACCCTACTCAGAGCATAGCTGTGGGGAATGCAGTTTCCCGTGAGAGGCTGGGGTCCCACAGGGTCCAGGGAGCCCTGCAGGTTTGCAACAGGAGCACAGAACTCCTGAACTCCAGTCACCCACCTACCCTGCTGTGTTCCGAGGCTGTGGTGGGCTACGTGCAGGAAAGAGTCTGGCCAGTTCCAGCCTAGGTTGGTGGATTTTTTCTTCTTCTTTGCTCTATCACTCCTTTGGAGCCTCCTGGGGCATGCTGCTGGATCTGTTCCTCTCTGGATGCTGAGGAAACTATCTTGGTTTACTCTGTAGGAGTAACTCAGTCTGGCTGCCTCTTGTCAGCCATCTTAATCTGGGATTCTGTTATTTGATTTTTAAATTCAGTATCTACTTCCCTATCTATCTAATTCCTTTTTAAGGTATTTCCCTTTTTAGGTGCTTCCTTTGAAGAATTTTTTTCTTGGTTTGTTTGCTTTGGGCTGTTAGTGTTTTATTGATGTGCTATTTTAGTGTCCTTTGTAAATTCTTTATGCTTAGGGCCTGTTTCTCTCCCTACTAAATGTATCTGATGTCACTAAACTTTAGTTTTGCATTTTTGATTTCCATTAATGATTGTAAACCATAATGTGCTTTATTTAATTGAGAAACAAATATATATTAAATAATTAATGAAGATACATGAACTAAGTTTTTAAATCGTTCTCTCATTAATAATTTTTTTCTGAGGCATCATTTTGAAAGTTTTGAGATTTGGGTTCTAGGTCTGACTCTTTCAATTAACTACAGTTGTGAAAACAATTTATTTAACCTCTGGATTAATTTGCTAACGTCTAATTTATTTCATGGAACTAAAAATGAGATTGTTCTAAATCACCTTTATTCTACTAGTTAATACTCATAAATAGTATTAAGGCAATTAGTTCAGAAGAGTTTGGAATGGAAAATAGCCTGTCTCCCTGCCTTTCCCCACTCCCACTCCCATTTTCCCAGACTACCATTTTCCACCATTTGGTTTTCTTTCTTCTGTTGGTTTTCTTAAAAAAAATAACAGAACATATAGTGGTCCTATGAAAGATAAAGCACACATAAGAACTTTTCTCTTTTCCTCTTTTTTTCCTATTGACCGTTAGTATTTTTATTTCTTCTGTTTATTTCTTTATATAAAACAGCTGCAATGTACCTCTGTTTCTTGTTCTTTCTACTTTAATCAGTAGCTTAATACCCTTCTATACACGATGAAGGAATTAGCCCTCCATCCTTTGCTCTATTAGTTCTTCCATCTGCCACTTTCTGATAACTACACTTTTATTTTTACCTTTATTGGTGTCATTTATATTTACATTCTGTTTGGCAACTTCTATCAAATCTGTCCTTTTCCCTAGGCTGACTTCCCAAACTGAATGCAAATATACAGTACTTGGTTTGTTATCATTATGTCAATATTATTCCCTTTGGACAAGACATAGTATGCTAGAATTTTGTTTTTTCCTTTCATTTTTGGGTCCAGTATCTTAAATTCTGGGTACTTGAAGGAGAATGCTTCTAGCATTGAGGCCAAGTAGATTTTTATTATACTCCATTATTTAATGAAATTAGATCACATTTACATTGACTTAGTATTTGAAATATGATTTTTTTCTTGTTGATAAGTGAATGTTGTACCTTCATTATATCAAGTATTCTAAATTTCTTTCCATCAGTTGTGTGTAAATTTCTGTTTTGTTTTTTTTTTTTGAGTTGGAGTCTTACTCTGTCGCCCAGACTGGGAGCGGCCACCACAGCCTTGACCTGCTGGGCTCCGGCGATCCTTCCGTCTCAGCCTTCCAAGTAGCTAGAACCAGAGGCGCACGCTACCATGCCCGGCTAATTTTTTGATTTATTGTAGAGATGAGGTCTCACCAAGTTGCTCAGGTGGGTCTCGAACCCATGGGCTCAGGCAATCCACTCACCTCAGCCTCCCAAGGCGCGGGATTACAGGCTGAGCCACCAAGCCCAGCTTAAATTTCTCTTTTCTATGAGACCTCTCTTCCAGAGGTTTTTGTCTCTAACTTGTACTAGTTGCTCACTGGAATTGGGATATAGTGTTATCCTAGGAATTTCCTTTCTTGCCCTCCTGGGTTGGGAACTGTCTCCTGAATCCCATATTTTGTCTTGATTTTTATTGCTTTACCAGATAGTTTTGCTGAACTGCCTCAAATCTTCCTCAGTAACTTCCCCCCAAAAGGGAAGTACACTGTTTAAGTTCTTGCATATTGGATGTCTTCTGTCTTCATGCTTGATTGATAGTTTGGCTGGTTATATAATTCTAGGTTGAATAGCTTTTTCTCTGATAACTTTCGTTGCACTTCTCTATTGTCTTTTAGCATCTAGGCTTTAGGATCTGTTAAAACATTTCTGATATAAGAAATGTCATGAGAATGTGTTCCCACTCCTCCCCCTCCCTGTTCCTCCTTCCTCCCCATCCCCTTCCACCCTCCTCCACTCACCTTTCCTTCCCCCTACACCAGGAGCCTCAGCTTTTTCCAAAATGTTTTTTCACTAGGGAAGTGAAAAGTAAAAAGTCAGTGCTCTCTAGGTGGGGGATCATCGGCACAGTTGTTCTGAGAATCTTCAATACTTTCCATTTTCCATCCCATTTCTCATTTTGGTTCTCTTTCGTACCTGCCAACTCTGGACTTTAATGCCGAGCTGGCTCCCTGCACCTCTGTAGTTCTGTGGTAGCAGTTAATGGACTATGGCTGTCGCCTCCCTGTTTCATCTGCTTTCTGTCTTTCAGAAAACACCTCTTGATGAACTCCTCCATACACTTTCATTTTTTCTGCTGTTTAACATTTTATTTATTTATGTTTGCAGTGCTCTACTTTTTTTTATTTCATCTGTGTCTCAGGATGGATGGGAAGCAAACACATTAACTTTGTCTACCATCTTGATTTCGAACAACCTGCTTCCTTCTCTTGGAAGTAAAGTTATTGGATTAGAACATCTTAAGGTCCCTGTATATAATACTGTATATTTCTAGCCATCATTCTTTCGGTCAGATGTAAAGTTTTGATCTAAATATAGACGTATTTATTTTGGCACCTTATTTCCTCTTAGCCCTGCATGTTTCTATTTTTTAGTTAACACTTTTTTTTCTGAATTAAGTACATGGGTTCAGGTGCCCTTTTACATGACTGAAAACTGCAAATGAAAAATGTACTAGTCAACTGTAAAATCAGTAGCTTTAATAATCCTTTCTTTTATGTGATACCAGAATATAGAATATGTTTGAGAGATATATAAATACTTAAAACTGGTTTTTCTTGTTTGGGTATTGATTTTTCAAAATGTAAAATAGCAACGAATAATGTTGATCTGATTTATTGATATAATTCGTATAAAAATGGTATGTTGTGAATTATAATACTTTCATTATCACTTGTCCCATGACTTAAAACATGGTAGTTATATGTTGAATGTTGTTGACTGCCACTTGTTGACTAGGTTACTAAATTTTAGCTAAATTTCCTCTTGATGTTGTGAATTGTGTAAATTATTGCTGAATAAAATAACTATACTCACTCAAACAAAATATATAGGAAGTTAAATCTAGAAAGGAGTTAGAGTTTATCTAGGGTCTAGCCCAGCCTTCCAAAGAGTCTGGCTAACACAACTGCCATCCTGCTGCTTAAGGTAGGTTGATCAGCCTGGCTAGTTGAGTATCTACTTTCTCCATTTCTGTGGTTTCTGCTTTACTCATTATGTATTTGGTGAAGAGGACAGCTTCCCAAATGGAGGGGGACGTTCAGTCTAGACCATACCATATGTTCAGCTTCCACTAATAAATAGATTTTGAGTTTCATTGACCTAGCATAATAAGGTTAAATCCATGTCTCTGGGTAAATATCTCTTGGACCTTAGAAATCTATATTTTTTGCTTAGGTTTGAGAATCACTGCTCTTTAGCGAAGAACCCCTCCAAAGAACTGGTGTTTCCTAAATTTATCCATTCAGTGGTCATTTAATAACTGCTAAAGGTCTTGGTATTCTAATGTTGACAAGACAACTTAATTTGATAGATACAAGTTTGGAAGAGGATTTGTCTGATTAGTGTGGATATAAAAACACATATAAATCTTCAAAATAAAACGTTAGTCATGTTTATGTGGTAGTAATACCCTTAAGTTAGCAACACATGCAGAACCAACTTGCTTGTTTGAGAGTGTGTTTTCTTATACTACTTTGAACGCTGCTTCTGCTGTTATTGGAATGCATTTTCCTTTTTTATTTGATTGCCTTGCTGACTTCCTTCTCAGACTAACAACAGTGATCACGCAGCCATGTCGGTAAGTAGATACAAGCTAAAAAGCTGGCATGTAAATTAGAAAATAATGAACTTCCTGCAGGCTTATTTTTCTCTGCTTAGGTATTTTAATTAAATGCTAATTATTTTGGAAGTGTCCTAGGTATATTTGTAGTTTTGTGGAAACCTAAATTGAAGGTAATATTAGTTGTTTTATTGAAGCAGTCAAGATTCTTTGGGACTTGATTGTGAAAGTTAATCTTAAGGTGCATTTGTGGTGAGTGCTGTGCTTTTGGAAACCTCTCTGTGGTCTTTCCTTATCTATAAAATGAGGTCAATGGCAGTATATACCCTACAGATTTTTGTGAGAGTCAAATGAGATAGCATACATAAAATATTCTGAAAAAGTACCTGGCATATAATAAACAAGGAAAATATTACTTGTTATTGTTACTTGTTACATGTTTCTAAGGCAATTTATGCTTTCCTGAATGCTTTTTCTTTTCAACTCTTTTCTCTAACTGCACTTAAGAAATCTGACCTAGTGCATGACCCAGTGCAATTGTTCCTTTCTCACCCCAGCCCAGTGTTGCTCTTTGCTCTTACATTTTTTATGGTTTTATCATGTTTTTCTTTTTTCTGTATTTGTCCTTTCACCTCCAGTTGTGAGCTCTTGACAGTCAGTATAAGAACTAACAAATAATTCTCTGAATGTATAAATATTGAAAATTCTCGTTAGGGGAAAAATAATCTCATCTAGCATTTGAAATTTAAATGTTCCTAATTTAGCTCCTCTCCTCTTTGTTCTTATTTTCGTTATTGAAATTCAAGTTTTAATTGTTATAATTGTCTTCCAGTTGGTCTCTACCAACAGTGTCTCCTTACTTCAGTCCATCCTACATAGCTGTATCAGATTATTCTTTCCAAAGCACAATCTGATCTTATTTCCCTGTTCAGAACCATTGGGGGCTCTTGATTATCTCTTAAATTAAGGAAAAAATGATCTCAACCTCTTTCCATGTACATTTCTGACCATTGTACAACATGTGCATCCAAGCTGGTATACTCATTGTGTGCTGGATCTATCTTGGATTTTCTACCTTGGTTTCATTTTATAACTGTAAAAATCCTGCATTTCTTCCCAAAGCCATCTCCAATGCTACCTCTTTCACAAAGCCTTTGCTGATTCCACGTAACCGTGTGTGGATATTTTGTCTCTCTTTTATGGTCTTGTATATGTTTTATATTTTTGCTGTTTCCCGTGTTAGAACTTAATCCCCTTATATCAGCAAGGATACCTATTCAACTTTGTAACTTCTGTAGCACTTAACACAATGTCTTATACAAAGTAACTGCTTGAGAAGTATTTTTAAAGTACATATGAGGGAAATAGTAAAGAAATGAACTACACGAAGGTCATTTTCTTGTTTGTATAAAGAGTATAAAAAGTATATTGACAGAAAATAAATTTTTGAATTGAAATGTATTTATCAAATATAGAACACTTTCTAGTTATGAAGTGAAAGTTTACATTCTGTCACTCTAAGGCGGAAACTTGGACAGTAACTGTGTGAGTGTGATTTAGTAAAGATGATGTCCATACTGATTAGAAACATTTGTGTGTGTACTTGACTCATTTCTCGCACACCTTCATGAAAGAATAAAACAGTAATTGAAACCACAACTCTCTTGACTCAACGATAAATTTAGTAGTGAGTGAAACAAAGTGAAAGACCCTTCAGCACCAAACTGACTGTTGCAAATGCCCAACACCAAGGACAGATTTCTTTGTCCTGTCGAAGAGATAGACTCTTAGGCTTTTACTTGGCGTTTTTACTTATTGACTGTATTAATCATTGAGTGTTTATTAAGCTTGCCGCAGATCTCCTGCCAATAATCCATTTATATATTCAAAATACAGAAGTGACATTGACCCTGTCATCCAAAAACTCAAATTGTTAATGTCATCATTTTAAGGAGGCAGGGGCAGATTTTGAGATCAGTTTAGATACATTTGCATTCAAAATTTTGACACTCGAATGTTCAGTGTTCTTAAAAAGTTACTTATGTGAGATAGTTATTTTTATGGTAATGAAAATTTTTTCAGTATTTCTATGATATGTTTTGATGTCCATTTCCATATTGTTATAATGATTTTATTACAAGAATACAAAAATCAACATGAACAAACCATTGACAGTATATCATGGCACTGAGACAGTTAAAGAACTTTGAGAGAGATGTAAATGAAAAAAGTGTAAATAGTCATAGCCACTAATTGAAATAGAATTGAAATATATATATGTACATATATATACATATATATGTGTGTATATATATATATATATATATATATATATTTTTTTTTTTTTTTTTTTTTTTTTTTTTTGAGTTGAGGTCTCACTCTGTTGCCCAGCCTGGAGTGCAGTAGCATGATCATGGCTCACCATAGCCTCGACTTCCTGGGCTCAGTTTATCTTTCTGCTTTAACCTCCCACATTGCTGGGACTACAGGTGTATACCACCATGCCTGGCTAATTTTTTTTTATTTTTTTGCAGAGACAAGGTCTTGCCATGTTACCTAGGCTGGTCTCCAACTTTTGGGCTCAAGCAAGCCTCCTGCCTAAGCCTCCTAGAGTGCTGGGATTACAGGTGTGAGCCACTGTACCTGGCCTAGAATTTATATTCCTATTAAGCTTGTCCTTAATGTAGTAAAACAGTTTATTTTCACTGCTAGACATTAATTGCCAGAAAAAAAATCATCTTAATAAAAAATGAACATACTTAAGTTTTTATAACTCTAATCCTTTTAGGCATTTATTAAGATGGTGTGTCCGTTAGCTAAATGCCGAGTAATCTTGGTGAGAAACTTAATTTTGTTAAGTTATAAGTCTATGTGTGCATAGCATACTTAAATATTTCCCTGCTGTCCAACATTGTAGAAAACAGTATTTTGAATTGCTGTCGGTCAGGGCTTAGTTGGAAGAAATAGTCATGAAAGAGCTTTTTAAAATTAAACAGCATGGGAGTTTGAGTAGGATGCCGGTGGCTTAGAAGGGAACTACAAGACCTGACGGGTAAGTAGCAGTTGAGAGAGAGATCAGTGGAAATAATTAAAAATGGATTCTTCTCAGTCTGTAGACTAAATAGATATATATGTGCTGTGTTAGTATACATACAAACATATGCATACACACACACACACACACACATATATATATATATATAAAATATCTTTTTAAAGATATGTGCACTTCTCTCTTTAACAGATAAATGAAATAGACTAGCTCATTGGTCCAGGCTTTTTGAGCAAAGCACTACGTGACAGTTTTACTACCAGATGGCAACAGATAAGTCATGTTCAGAAAGTTACTTGACTTTTTATTGACAGGAGTTGCAAAGTGCTAGGAAGTCAAATGGTATCTTCACCCTTTAAGCTGTATCCCATGATAGAAAGAAAAAAAAAGTTAAAATGGAGGGGAGAAGAAGGGGACTAAAGTCTGTGGATAAAAGATTGAGTCGAAATTACCTTTTATTATGAGCAGAAAAAGATAGTAAAAGGGAAGTCAGATCCCTGAGGAGGAAGACAGGAAAGGGTAGAGCAGGTGTTGGAGTCAGAATTGTCCTGTGCAGGCCAGGATCTGGTGATGCCAAAGAGCCTCTGTTTTTCTTTTTTTCTTCCCTGTATGGCGGGAACAATAATGGAGAAAGGTGAGGGTAGAGATCATGGGAGAGGTGGACCAGCACTGGTGCATTCATATTTATAAGATGTTTTGCATGTCGGATAGAGATAACAGAAAATGCAGCAGGCCAAGATGCTAATGTAGAATTATCAAAGATGTATGCAAAGTGTTACAATACAGAAAGTAAAGAGGTTAAACTTTGCAGAGCGAAGTCCCATCAAAGACGCATGTTTAGACTAATATTACATAGAAGGGAGGCGTTTAGAAGGTGGGCCACAGCCTTTCCATCGCTTTTTTTTCTTTCATTCAGGTGATTTAGACATTGTAGGGAAGCTGTTGTGTGGCTTTACATCTTTCTGCCTCTTACGGAAATCAGTGTGGTAGATGGTAGTGTTGAGATTAAAAGCCTCTGTTGATAACTTTGGAAGCAAGAGGAGAGCAGTTGGCAAAAGCCTACTGTAGGTGTCTAAAGGACTTACTGTTCACTCTCAGTATTGTTGAGTGTCATGTGCAGGGTTGTTTCTAGAAAAAAAAAAGGTAAGTATTTTACCTTGATCACGCCTACCACTCTTTAAGCGTTGTGTTTTGTTTTATATATGTGTCTTCCCATCTCTTGATATATTCCCCCTACTCTTTTAAGGCTTCATGTCAGGTATTCCTCAACTAGAAGTGACTCTAATGGTCTACCCCAACTCCATTCCCACAATTTAGGACTTAGCCTGGTGAAAATTACGTGTCCAGTAAACCCTTGTCATTCAGGATGAGTATACAGCAAAACTTTGAGATTCCCCAAATTTGAGAATACCACTATGGCATATCATTTCCTTTAGAAAATGCTGTAAAATGTCATTGAAACTGCAGGCCTTAATGAGAACTACAGCATTCATGTCAATTAACAGAAGAAAGCAAAGTCCCCCTGCGTTGTAGAGGTTGACTTTGCACTCAGTCTCTGAGTGACTTCCCCTCCTGCCCCCCATCGTAACCCATTTCACAGAGCCTGTTATTCAAATGTATGCCTCAGCAAATGAAGTCCTACTTTTAGAGTCATTTTCAAAAAGGTGAAACCTGGCCAGGCACAGTTGTTTGCACCTATAGTCCCAGCTGGGAGGCCGAGGTGGGAGGATTGCTTAAACCCAAGAGTTTGAGACCAGCTTGGGCAACATAGTGAGACCTCATCTCTACAAAAAGATTAAAAAATTGCCAGGCTCAGTGGCTCAGCCTGTAATCCCAGCACTTTGGGAGGCTGGGGCAAGTGGATTGCCCAAGCCTGCAGGTTCAAGACCAGCCCGGGCAACTTGGTAAGACCTCATCTCTACAATAAATCAAAAATTAGCTGGGCATGGTTGCACACGCCTGTAGTTCTGGCTACTTGGAAGGCTGAGGCGGAAAGATTGCAGGAGTCCAGCAGGTCGACGCTGGTGGCCGTGAGCGTGCACTCCAGTCTGGGTGATGGAGTAAGACTCCAACTCAAAAAAAAAAAAAAAAGGTTAAAAAATTAGCTGGGCATGGTGGTGTGTGTTTGTAGCCCCAGCTACTCGGGAGACTGAGGCAAAAGGATTGCCTGAGCCCAGGCAGTTGAGGCTGCTATGAGCTATGACCGTGCAACCGCACTCCAGCCTGGGTGACAGAATGAGACCCCAAATCAAACAAAAAAAAGCGTCAAAAGGGTGAAACTTAAATATAAATCTGTGAATGACAACGGCCTAACTTTTGCTATGTTTTTGTGTATGTCTGTGTTTATCATAATCAGCCACTTATATGTATTAATAAGAGAGAGCCATTGGCTTGGGGGGACTGACATTTGTTCAGTATACCAATGATCATATGAAAGCCATCTCTTTTGTATACCAGTTGGTGATTCTGGCAACTTCTTTGGAAATTTTAAGTTGTTCTGGGGATGTGATATAGTAAATTTTATTCCTTAATTAACTATTGAGTAATGATTGTTAATGGCCCTGACACTCCGAGATGGATGTTTACCTAAAGAGATAAGGAGACGGCTCTGCTGTCAGAGAGTTGCTGTTTCCATAACAATTACTAGTATGCCTCCATTTTTCTATCTTAATTCTGTGGCTTGTCCATACTACTCAGTCACCACTGGGAAGATTACAGCTCATCTTTAACTTCTCTTGCTTTTCTTACATTTGCCAAGTGAGAAGAGTTATAGTGCTTTAGTATGTTGCCCTTCTCTAGTTAAATATAAGCCTGGCTGCTCAGTCTGCTGTTATCAAATTGATTTAAGAGTTGGAAATAATCGTCAGCTCCTACATGGCACAAGTGGGCAGCTCTTCTGCTACTCTGGGCAAAAGTACGTGCAGCCTCTACCAGTTTCCTCCTACTAAATCTCTAATACAATCAGCTATTTGGAAGCAGACACCTTTCTTCAAAACCTTGACTTCTCTAGACTTTTATTGTTTTACTTGTCCTTGCATTCTCTTTCTGCCTATGAAACTTTGAGTCATACAGTGATCCATGCAGAAGGCTAAAATTTTGGGTACATCAACTATGTGCCTTCTAAGGGACTACCATGGGACTACTGTACTTTCCAAGGGGATTACTATTGGGCTGCCATGACAGAAGCAGTGGTGCTTGCAGAAGGCTAAAAATGTGTATACATCAACTACATGCCTTCTAAGGCCATGCTCAAAAGATCTTTAAAGAAAGCGGGGCAACCCTTCGGGTCCCCTCCCACTGTGGGAGCTTTTCTGTCTTCTCAATAAATCCTACTTTAAAAAAAAAAAAGGCTGCCAAAGTGTGATGAGCCCTATGGTTGGGATAAGGAAGTTTTGAGGACAATAAAAATACGCCAAGTAGTCCTGAAGTTTTCCTGGTTAGGGAAAAATTTTTTCAACTTTAAGATAATCATGTTCTATTTAGTCCGTGTGTGTGTGTGTGTGTACCAGAAGTAAGCATAATTTGATTGGAAATTGTTGGAGGGAGAAAAGCCTGAGAGAGGAGAATGGGAATTTATAGTCGATTGTGGGGATTGTGGTTAACTGATGGCGAACCAGTTCTTGCAGGGCTGGACGTAGTTAGATGGGGACCGAGAGAGTATAAGAGGTAACAGAGGTACGTGAGGGAATGTTGAGGGTGTTAGAATGACTATATTTTGATAGTCCTATGAACTTTTTGGCTTAATCTCAAAAACTTGTCTTCAGGGTAGTATTAAAGTTATTAAAACTCATTAAAGGAATTTATCTTGATATCTAAACCTTTATAACTCATCCTATATTATTAGAAGTCATACATTTTAGTGTTATATAGAGTGTTCAGCCATAAAGTAAGATTGAAACTGATCTTACTAGGTAGAGAAATTCTTATGCATTTGTGAAATCGTCTTAAGGAAATTTTCATATTCTGTACCAATGTTTTGGGTATTTTTTTTTCATAGCATTATGTACGTTTGAGCAAGATGTTTCATATAGTAAAAACTTTAGTGGTACTAATATAAGATAGAAGAATAATGGATTTCTTGAATTAAAATGTCTACTTTCAACTGGGCATCTTTTGTGTATATTATTTTTATTTTTTTATTTTTTGAATCGGAGTCTCACTCTGCCATCCAGGCTGGAGTGCAGTGGCTTGCTCATGGCCACCACAGCCTCGACCTGCTGGGCTCAGGTGATTCTTCCGCCTCAGCCTTCCGAGTAGCTGGAACTATGGGCATGCGCCACCATGCCTGGCTAATTTCTTGATTTATTATAGAGACAGTGTCTCACCAGGTTACCCAGGCTGGTCTTGAAACCCTGGGCTTGGGCAATCCTCTCTCCTCTGCCTCCCAGAGTATTGGGATTGCAGACGGGAGCCACTGTGGCCAGACTTTTTTGTGTATTTTAATTGAATATTTTTTATTTCTAATTTTAGTGTTTACTCTGTATTTGATGAAAGACCTCATTCTTTTAGTCTAGATTTTTTTAAAGGCTGTACATTGTGGCTCTTTATGAGACTAAGAATTCAACAAAATACTTTTCTTCCTCTTTTGCCTCTGAAAAGACTATTTCATAATCTTGTAACTGAAATTTATATAGCAAACTGAGAGACACTGAGTTTGTATAAAATAACAGCATTTTACTGCTGTAGGTTAGATGACTTTTAAAAGCCATACAGAATCAGAATTAATAAGGTTACTACCAGTGATAGGCATAATATTCAAATTGACTATGATATTATTTCAGATTTCCATGTTTTTCTGACAAGAGTTACATGACCATTTTCAACAAAATCTTGTGTCAAATTAAAGAATAATATGGTGTACAATACATTTGAGTCTATTATATTTCTTTCTACTAAAGGAAAACATAGTTTATTGTACAAAGTTGTTCTTTTGTGGGAATATAAATGAAGGAAAATGGACTCTCCTGGGATCACCAGGAAGAGTAGACCAATGCAGAAAGAATGGTGGTGATTTCAAGAGCATGTTTTTATATTAAATGTACTTGAGAGAATGAAGCAGCATTGAAAAATGCTTTTAAATAATTACTGTTGAAATCAACCCCTTTTTTATTAGATCTTTGAAATAAGAAAATGGTGAGACAGAAGTGAAAACTTGAAATGAAAATCTAAATGTGCCAAGTTAGTTTCTAAGTATTCTACATTTCTCCCGCTGTTATATTAGAGCAGATCTGTGAAAACATTACTTTGAAACTAAAACAGGTTTGAGCCATAATCTAATAAAATGTGTTGTTTTTACCTTGTTATTTTATATTTCAAAGGAAATAGAGTATCTTTAGCCTAATCTATAATAGTAAATTATTTTGGAAATTTGGCTTGACGTACAAACAGATGTGTTTTCTTGATTCCTTTTAGACTGTGCCTTGATGGTTGTGGTTTATTGTTCCTGTGATTGGCATTAAAAGCCTTATTTCACAGCTTGCAGTGAGAGACTATTGGATAAAGAGTGGCTGTGTTCCACAAACTAAATTCAAAAAGTGTCAATCAAGGTCTCACATAGGTTACTTAGAGAATGAGTTTTCTTACTGATTTCACCAAATGTCGCCTCATGCTGTCTTTGATTGGCACAGCCTGGCAGGGAGGATGGATGAATCTGTCACCGGCTGGTTAATTGTGTTGCTGGTCTCAGTCTGACATCAGGTCTTTGACTCTTAAGTGGCTCAATACAAAACAAATTAGCAGATTGTAGTCATATTTCTCATTCTATATGCTTTGACTTTGTTGAATGCAGTCCATAAATCATATTGACTGACACACAAGTAAATGATGAAAGCTGCTTTTGAGACATGAATCTAGAAAGCAGCGCTGTGAAGGTGCCATGGAAGGATGCATATGGTTGACCCTTTGGGAATTTCCTAGGAGCCAAATGTCTCTTTACCACAATTGTTCTTAGAAGAAAAGCTTTTGAGTAATGCAAAAAGGATCTAATATGTCAGCAGATTCTCTTTTACAAGTTCCTTTGAAATATAAGAAGTTTGTCTAAAGGTTTTCTCTCGTTGCAAGTTGTTTTTCAGAAAAATGTTAGAGCAGGGTAATAGAGTACTTACCTTTAAAAGTTAAGCAGGTGTTTTTACTTACTTATTGAACTTTGTTAAAGAGGAAAAAAAATGTTAGTAATAGTTACAATTGATTAATCAGATGAGGGCAGAAGAAATTTTTAGGTGCTTGAAATTGATTAAATGTGCTGTGTTTTCTCAGGCACTTCTCTAATTATTTTGACTTTGTTGTAATGTTAAACATTAGAGCATCTCTAATGGAAAGGGCTAGATTTTTAAAAGTTAATTGTAAAAGTACTTAGATTATTTTTATTCTAAAAAATGATGTATTATAAAGAGCCTCGACAATAATGGCAACAATAGTGTTCAGAAAGGGGTGTTTTCTTACACCAATCGTGCCAAAAGCTATAGGCATCAAAAATAAATCGTCAAATATATTTTCTAGTATGCAAATTTTGGGAACATTAAAATTTTTCTATCTAAAATAAGTAGTAGTTGAAGTATAAGAATATTTGTCCATATTTTATAGTTGGAAAGTAGACATTTAAAAAATATTATGCAATCTTATCGAATATAACTTTTTTAAAATTTAAAGAATGTGAACTTTTGCTATTACTAATTTTCAAGCTATAAAAAGGGAGAATTTATTTATTTGAAGATTTATAAAATACTTTATAAATCTTTTAAACATCTATCTTTGAGAACAATAAGCCTGTGTTTAATATTCCTAATCAAAAGAAACTTAATATTAGAATTTTATTATTACATGTGTTATTTAAATAAATAGCTAAATTCATGTGTGTGTGTTTTCACTGCCTATCCCGCTGGGTTTGTGGAGTAGCCTGTATCTGTACTTACCATCGTTTCCAGCTCCAGTGCTTTGCTGTGTAGTCATCTGAACCCACGTTCACTTTTAAAGGTTTCCGTAAAGCAATACCACTTACATTGTACAGTGTGTTTGCTTATGAAATAAATTTAATAGTAATTTTTTGGCAATATATTATTCTGCTTTTGTAGTTAATATATGGTAGTAGCAACATAAATAGGACTTGGAGCTGATTTGATGGAGAAGCACATTAAACTAAAATGCACTCGTCATTCCAGTGACATTTCCATTAAGTATTCTCAAGCCTATTACATTGTAATTAAATGACATGCCACTGACTTGTCCTTTTTCTCCTTCCCCCTCCCATTCATATTGATATTATTCTGCTTGGGGAATGGAGCTGTGTGTCTCCCAGACTAATTCCTCTTGGGTTTGGGGGATCATGGAGCATGCTGGGTTTTGCATTGTTTGTTACATTCCTTTTTGGCAGTTCATCAGTATCTGTCAAATATATTGTTTGCATCGGCTTTCATCTCTGAAGTTTTTGATTGAGAAACTGACATTCCATTTCATATATGCAGTTTTTCGCTGTGCGTAGTTTCTAAATGCTAAAGACTATTCAAAAAGTTGTTTGTTTCTGGTCTGACTTTTAATGTATGGTTTTAAGAATAAACATTCTAATAAGCGTCTTGAAAATATATTTATGTTCTTTATTACCTTTCTAACAAATCAGCTCTATGTAAAAATGTTTTCGTACTAATATGTTGTAGCATTTATGTTTGGGGTTTTTAAAAATGATTTTGTGGCTTTACTGGCCTTTGTAATAAGTAGGGGAAAAAAATGTAAGTATCTAATACCACTGGGTAAATTTTGTTCATGCAAATGAGGTAGACCATGGCATGTCTTTCAGAAGTCATTATTTCTAACTATTCGAATGGGAGTCAGTCCATCATCAAATCACATAATTGTTGGTTGAAGATAATCATGCTAAGAGCAATCCTGCACTGGAAAACTTTACCTAAAAGAGGCTTTATAATATTTTATTTTAAACTTCTAGTTGAAGTGCAAAGCCTGTTAAAGAAGCATTCTGAGCCGGGCTCGGTGACTCAGCCTGTAATCCCGCACCTTGGGAGGCTGAGGTGAGTGGATTGCCTGAGCCCGCGGGTTCAAGACCCGCCTGGGCAACTTGGCGAGACCTCATCTCTACAATAAATCAAAAATCAGCCGAGCGTGGTAGCGCATGCCTGTAATTCCGGCTACTCGGAAGGCTGAGGCGGAAGGATTGCCGGAGCCCAGCAGGTCAAGGCTGCGGTGGCCAGGAGCGGCCACTGCACTCCAGTCTGGGCGACAGAGTGAGACTCCAACTCAAAAAAAAAAAGAAGCAGCATTCTGTACTAAAAGTGGTCTAGAATTGTGAGTCCAGCTATGTAATAGAGACACTAAACACAAAATTGTCATTTTTAAGAAAACTAGACCATCAGTGAAGGTTCATGTGAAGTTTTAGGAGCTTATTATAGTAGATAGTATTTTATGACATATATATGATAGTGAAAGAAAACCACAAATATTTATAGTTTACTTAAAATTAGCTATATGTTTCCAAATTGCCGAGTGGTTTTGAAACTTAATTTCTAAAACTAAATGCAGATCTGTAGATGATTTTGGAGTCATTTTGGGAGGCAAGCCCTTTTTTCTGCCAGTAATTGAAACTATGCTACAGACCAATGTTCTGATTAGAATGACTTATGATTCAAATAATAACTTAAATGACACTGTTAATTTCATTTATTCTGGCTTGGTTAATTATATAAAGGAGTGCTGAAAGAACATTATATGGATAAAATATTCTATCAATATGACAGTTATTTTATGTTATAAATGTCATATTTTAAAGTACATTTTAAAAAGCACTTGCAACATTTCTAGAGATCTGAAATAAAAGTTTTTAACTCATATATTTTCCTTTGTGCAATTAGAGCTTTAAAAATGACATTTGTATCCTGAGAAAGATAAGTGAACTGAGAATATTAATTTTAATCCCTATGCTATAAAGGTATAGCCACTCAGAATAGAGAAACAGAAAGGCCAATAATCACTATTATACCAAGCAAAAACAACAAAGAATGCCAGGTGTCTAATTTTTTTTATACTTGATGATGTACTTCTGTGCTTGTTTATTTGCTTGATTTTTGTTTTGGTTGTTTGTTTTAAACAGGGGAAAGTTGCCCAGACAGCCTGCATGTCAGCCTGCCAGCATCTGTCAACATCCTTAATGCAGATGCTACTGGACAGCGAGTTAAAACAAATAAGCATGGGAGCTGTTCAGCAGTTTAACTTAGATGTCATACAGTGTGAATGTAAGTACCATATTGGCTCAATCTCGTGCATTTCAAGGAATCTGGATTTAAGTTATATGAAAAAAATGGTATGCAGTAGGATAGTTTGAAAGGAGGGAGGAGGCCTGATTCACCTAAACTTTTAGCAACCTTAGGAATAAGGGTAACCTCCTTCCCGAAGGAGAAAAATATCTCAGCTTCACGCTTAACATCCTTTGGAGAGGGGCACTACAGTGTTCGTCCAGATTGAGATCATTAAAAAGATGATTCGTGCCGGACTCTGTGGCTCAGCCTGTAATCCTGCGCCTTGGGAGGCTGAGGTGAGTGGAATGCCTGAGCCCGCGGGTTTGAGACCCGCCTGGGCAACTTGGCGAGACCTCATCTCTATAAATCAAAAACTAGCCGGGCGTGGTAGCGCGTGCCTGTAGTTCCGGCTACTCGGAAGGCCGAGGCGGAAGGATCGCCGAAGCCCAGCAGGTCGAGGCTGCGGTGGCCGGGAGCGGCCACTGCACTCCAGTCTGGGCGACAAAGTGAGACTCCAACTCAAAAAAAAAAAAAAAAAAAAAAAGATGATTCGTTTTTCCCTTTATTCCTTAGGTCATTCTTCTTGCCAAGACTCCTCTTCTAATGTGTGTCATAAACGAATGAAATGATTCTAAGTTTGTCATTCTTAACTTTTTAGATACTTGGTAGAATAATATTCTTAACACCCTGCATTCCAAATGAAGCTTCTGAATTCTTGTTTCTCTTTCTCAAATATTTCTCAATCCTTTACATTGCCATTGTTTTTCTCTCTATTTTGGAAAAAGGCTAGCAGATTCCATAATCTAATGTTGATATTAGTCAATCAACTTCAAAACTGGATATGCTATTTGGTTATTAGCCTTGTTACATGTGCTTCTGGATATGGGTCTTATCAACCCACACATTGTAACTCTTTAGGTATAAGACATAAGTATATACATGAGCAGCTTTCGAGCAGTGCTTTCCAATGAGAGGCCTACTGATTAAATAATGAAAATTCCTGGTTGACAATTCAGTCAGACACCATGTTTGATAAATTGAAAATCAGTGGGGCACAAGAAGGATTATAAAATATCTGTCTGAGGAAAATTTGCAATAATACAGTCTTTGTGAAAGACATTAACAAATTAAATGTCAGCAGCTTGTAGCTGAAGCAGGAGTGACACATTTTTTTCGAACAAATATCATGTATATTTGTGTGTCCACTGTGTTTAGGGCATTCTGCTAGGACAAACATAATTAATATTACAGAAAATAGTTACGTAGTCTCCTTGGACAAGATTAGTTGTCTATTACAGAAAAAAATCCAGATTTTCTAAAAACCTATCCTTTTATTTTTTTAACTTCTATAGAAAGCAAAAGAAAAATTTTTGCTTTCTATATAAGTTAAAAAAAAATAAGTTAAGAAAATTGTAAATGCTTTTTAAGAAAATAAAATTAATCCTTCTCTGAAGAGAAAGAAAGATTAATTTTATTTTCCTAAAAAGCATTTACAATTTTCTCTAGTTAGAAAACCTTTATAATATTTCTTTTTCAAAATAAATCTTTTTTTTTTTTTGAGTTGGAGTCTCACTCAGTCACCCAGACTGGAGTACAGTGGCACGCTCCTGGCCACCGCAGCCTCGACCTGCTGGGCTCTGGCGATCCTTCCGCCTCAGCCCTCCAAGTAGCTGGAACTACAGGCGCACGCTACCACACCCGGCTAATTTTTTGATTTATTGTAGAGATGAGGTCTCACCAAGTTGCCCAGGTGGGTCTTGAACCCGTGGGCTCAGGCAATTCACTCACCTCGGCCTCCCAAAGTGCGGGATTACAGGCTGAGCCACTGAACCTGGCTCAAAATAGATCTTATCATTTACAAGATAATTTTATATTTACAAAAATATTTCCCCTCCTAAATACTTTTTTTTGCAAATTTGCAAACTCAAAGTAATTTTTATTCCCATTCTGTAAATACTTTGATTTCCTAAGGTCTTAAAATTTGTCTCGTGAGATCACACCAGTATGATATTGCTAATATAAATGTCTTACATAAATATTTCTTGAGGCATTTTGTATTACAGTCACCTCCCCTTATCTGCAGTTTTGCTTTTCATGGTTTTAATTGTCTGCAGTAGAGTATTACAAGATATTTTGTGTGTGGATAAGAGAGACACCACATTCACATTACTCTTTTTTTTTTTTCCCCCTTTGAGTCAGGGTCTCATTCTGTTGCCCAAGCTGGAATGCAGTGGCACAATCATGGCTCACTGCAGCTTTGAACTCCTGGGCCCAGGCAGTTCTTCTACCTCAGCCTTCTGAGTAACTGGGACTACAGACATGTGCTACCTTGCCCAGCTAATTTTTGTATTATTTATTTATTTATTTTTGAGTTGGAGTCTCACTCTGTCGCCCAGCCTGGAGTGCAGTGGCACTCTCCCGGCCACCGCAGCCTCGACCTGCTGGGCTCCGGCTATCCTTTCGCCTCAGCCTTCCAAGTAGCCAGAACTATAGGCACGTGCTACCACGCCCAGTTAATTTTTTGATTTATTGTAGAGATGAGGTCTCACCAAGTTGCCCAGGCCGGTCTCAAATGCGCTGGCTCAGGCAATCCACTCTTCGGCCTCCCAAAGTGCTGGGATTACAGGCTGAGCCACCGAGCCCAGCCTGTATTTTTTGTAGAGATGAAGTCTCACTATGTTGCCTAAGCTGGTCTCAAAATCCCGGTCTCAAGCAATCCTCCTGCCTCAGCCTACCAAAGTGCTGAGATGACCGGTGTGATCTACTATGCCTAGCCTCACATTACTTTTATTACTGAATTTTGTCATAATTGTTCTGTTTTATTATTGTTGTTAATCTTTTACTGTGCCTCTTTGTAAATTAAACTTTATCATAGGTATGCAGTTATAGGAAAAAACATACTGTATATGGGATTTATCACTAACTGCAGTTTCAGACATCCACTGGGGTCTTGGAATGTATCCCATGGGATAAGGGGGGACCACTATATTTCATTTTTATTGTGGCTTCAGAATAACTAGGTGGTTGACATAAAAATCCTAGAAGAAAGCCTAGAAAAACTCTTTTGGACATCAGCCTAGGCAAATAATTTGTGGCTAAAATCCTAAAAGCAAATGCAACAAAAACAAATATAAAAAAGTAGGACTTAGCCCGGCGCAGTGGCTGAAGCCTGTACTCCCAGCTCTTTGGGAGGCCGAGGTGAGAGGATTGCCTGAGACCAGGGGTTCGAGACCAGCCTGAGCAACTTGGTGAGACCTCGTCTCTACAGTAAATAAAAAAATTAGCCAGGCTTGATGGCACACACCTGTAGTCCCAGCTACTTGGAAGGCTGAAGTGGAAGGATCACCTGAGTCCAGCAAGTCGAAGCTGTGGAGGCTATGAGTGTGCCACTGCACTCCAGCCTAGGCAACAGAGTGAGACTTCGAGTCAAAGAAAACAAAACAAGTGGGACTAAATAGCCTCTGCACAACAAAAGAAATGATCAACAGAGTAAATAGGCAACCTATAGAATAGGAGAAGATATTCACAAACTGTACATCTGACAAAGAGCTAATATTCAGACTCTACAAAGAACTCAAACTAATCAGCAAGAAAAAAGCAAATAACCCCATTAAAAAGTGGGCGAATGACATGAACAGACATCTTTTAAAAGATATACAAATGACCAACAAACATATGAAGAAATGCTCAACATCACTAATCACTAGGGAAATGCAAACTGAAGCCACAATGAGATACCATCTTACACTAGTCAGCATGTCTGTTATTTAAAAATAAACAAAAAATATAAGTTGGCACAGAGTGGTGAAAAGGGAACACTCATGCACTGTTGGTGGGAGTGTAAACTACAGCCTCCATGGAAATCAGTATGGAGATTTCTCAACAGACTAAAAGTAGATCTACCATTTGACCCAGCAATCCTTCTACTTGGTATCTACCCCAAGGAACAGAGGTCATTATATAAAAAAGACACCTGAACTCATGTTCATTGCAGCACCGTTCACAATTGCAAAGATATGAAATCAACCTAAATGCCCATCAACTGATCAGTGAAAATGAAATCAATGAAAATGTGGTGTTATATGTATATACACCATGGAGTACCATTCAGCTATGAAAAGGAATTAATTCATGTCTTTTGTGGCACTTGGATGGAGTTGGAGACCACCATCCTAAGTGAAGTAACAAGGGAACAGAAAACCAAATAGCATGTTCTCACTTGTAAGTGAGAGCTAAACTAAGGAACTTCAAAGGCAAAGAGGATGGAATAATGGACATAGACAATGCAGAAGAGGGAGGGTGGAGGTTAGGATGAAAATTCACCTGTCAGGTACAATGTGCACAAGTAAGGGTAGAGGGTACATTTGTAGCCCAGACTTCTATGCCACTATGCAGTACGTGCATCCATTTAACCAAAAATCACGTATGCCCCGTAAAGCCATTGAAATTAAAACATACACACATACAACAAATAAACAAAAACCAAATAAAATAATTGGATGGTGAACCGCTTTTCTTGGCATTTGGTAATGTCTTATGAATTAGATTTATTACTCAAAGATACAAATTACTGTATGACTAGGCAACTTCAGGTGTCTGAGTCTTCTATTTTCTTACCCCTGCATGAAGGGCTGGCCTATTAATACTTTGAGAAAGGCACATACACCCCCAAATCTTTGACTCACCATCCTGTCAGAGGACAATTTCTACTTTTAGTTAGCTTTTTGGACAGTTACTGAAGATTCCTTTGAAAACTCTTATGTTGTCTTAAAGGACTTAAACTCTTACATTGTCTTATATATTTTTTTGAGTCGGAATCTCACTCTGTCGCCCAGGCTGGAGTGCAGTGGCACGCTCACGGCCACTGCAGCCTTGACCTGCTGGGCTCAGGTGATCCCACTGCCTTCCAAGTAGCTGCAACTACAGGCATGTGCCACCATGCCTGGCTAATTTATTTTTTAAATGTATTTATTGTAGAGAAGAGGTCTCACCAAGTTGCCCAGGACGGTCTCGAACCGCTGGACTCAGGCAGTCCTCTCACCTCAGACTCTCACAGTACTGGGATTACAGACGTGAGCCCCTGCACCCAGCTAAGGACTAATATTTTAGTAAAGACTAACAGGGGTCCTGAGTATGAGATATAACTCAGTTAAGGAAGTCTGGGGTCAGTTGCAAGAGTCTAGTGGGCGCTGAGCTTCTGGCACTGCATATATAGGGAAGGGGGGAGAGCAGGATTCATAGACAAGTTATAGAAGACAACTTGACTTCCTTTAGGATTTTGCCTGTGGTTGGCTCTTAACACTTAGCATTTCCTTAAGCATTACTGCTTGATACAGTATCATGCCTTCAGTACTCACTGAACAACAACAAAAAAAATTGATTACATTTTGCATGTTTATTGTACCACCTCTGGTGTTCTCTTTTCCAAGAGGCATCTTTTTACTTTAGGTAGTGTAAGAGAGCTAATAAGTAAGGCTTCCATACTCTATCTGGTGGAAAAGAACTATTGGCCCCTCAACTCATGATGTTCAGTGACTGATACATAAATCATTTAAAAATGAAACTTAGCTTTCTGTAATGAATATGTTAAGAGAATTTTCAATATAAATTCTCATCCTTTTTAAATCTGGAAGAAGCTAGTTTCTTAAAATACAAAGTTGATTTCCAGTGTTCGTGTAGTATGTGTGCTTTCTACATATTGGGGCAGGGAGACAGGAAGAAGGAATTGGCTATGTGGAAGGAAGGCTAGGATGCATGGTAAGTTTGTGAGGAGAAGAGGTCTCGATACCTATTCTGTGGGAATCGATAGGCAGGTAGTTCCGTTGAAGAATCCTAGAAGCTAAAAGATAATTGAATTTGTTTTCTAGTCCTTTCTAAGATAACCCTACCAAGCAATTGTCCAGCCAAGTAGTTCTGTGAATGTTCAATTTGCAGGATTAACTACTCTTTAGAAAATGTATTTCCATACAATACATTGCTCTGGCTGGGCTTGGTGGCTCAGCCTGTAATCCCAACACTTTGGGAGGCCAGGGCGAGAGGATTGCCTGAGCCTGCAGTTTCAAGACCCACCGGGGCAACTTGGTGAGACCTCGTCTCTACAATAAATCAAAAATTAACCGGCCGTGGTAGCATGTGCTTGTAGTTCCGGCTCCTTGGAAGGCTGAAGCGGAAGGATCGCTGGAGCCCAGCAGGTTGAGACTGTGTGCCACTGCCCTCCAGCCTTGAGACTCCAACTCAAAAAAAAAAAAAAAAAATAGATTACTCTGTCAATCTCCTACATTGAGCTGAAACCACTTTCTCTCTAAATTTATCTTACTGGACCTAGTCCTACCTTTTGGCTAGAGTCACCATTAGTCTGTCTTGTCTTTGTGCAAATTAGAAAAGGTATTCTCACTAAAAGGAGAATGCCCTTTATATGAGCTGTTCCCTTTATATGAATTAGAAAATGTTGACCTTTTTTCCAACCAGACTCAACCCCTACCAAGGCACATAGCTTGTCAAGTGAAATGCAGATGGAATTTTAGCTCTCCCCTTCCCCCTTTCTCCTTAGCTGGGCACCTGTGTATAGGAAGTAGCCTGACAAATATAGCTAAGTTCTGCTTAGCGTTACACAGAAAAAAGCCGAATTCTCATCCTCAAGCTAATTATATAAAAACTTCTCTTATATCCCTCTGAATCTTCTGAAACCCGGATATCAGCAGAAAGTTCTTCTTACTGTTCTCATGTAATATTGTTTTAGATCCAAAGATCTCTTTTGAGCACACTGGTTTAGATATCTTCTGTTTGATATCAGATACCCAAAGTTAAATACAAAAATACCCAGGTGCAGGGAAACCAGTATAATATGTAACTGGGCTATTAAATCCATTTTTCATATTCTATACTTTATTAATAAAGCCCAAGCTGTTAATTTTTTTTTTAAACAGCCAGAGTATACTCTCAAATCATTGGAGCTACTAGGCTCTAAAATTTCTATATCTTTTCCTTTTTGTGTGATTGCCAAAGCTCTGGTTTTTTTTGTTTTTTTGTTTTTTAAGTTGAAGTCTCCCTCTGTCGCCCAGGCTGGAGTGCAATGGCACGCTCCCAGCCACACTGCAGCCTCGACCTGCTGGGCTCAGGTGATCCTTCTGCCTCAGCCTTCCAAGTAGCTGAAACTACAGGCATGCGCCATCATGCCCGGCTATTTTTTTGATTTATTGTAGAGATGAGGTCCTGCCCAAGTTGCCCAGGCTGGTCTTGAACCTGTGGGCTCAGGCAGTCCTCTCACCTTGACCTCCCAAAGTGCTGGGATTATAGGCCTGAGCCACTGCACCCAGCCTTAAGCTCTGTTTTTCTTATCCTACACTTGTATGATTGGTTTTTATTTTAGGATTTTAAGATTATCCCTGATAAATTTTAAGATGTGTTCCATAACTAGCCTGTTGAAATCTTTTTATATCAAAAGTTAATATCATCTGTGGATTTGTAGTAATTCTTTGTACATATTTAACAAGGTCAGTAGCAAAATGTTGAACAAGCCTGTTATCCATATCCTGAAATACACTACGTCAGTGTCCTGAGTAGATCATCACAACGTGGTCCTCAGATGAGCAGCAATAGCATCACCTGGGAACCGGTTAGAAATGCAAAATTCAGCCGGGCTCAGTGGCTCAGCCTGTCACCCCACGCCTTGGGAGGCTGAGGTGAGTGGATTGCCTGAGCCCGCGGGTTCGAGACCCGCCTGGGCAAGCGAGACCTCATCTCTACAATAAATCAAAAAATTAGCCGGGCGTGGTAGCGCGCGCCTGTAGTTCCAGCTAATTGGAAGGCTGAGGCGGAAGGATCACCGGAGCCCAGCAGGTCGAGGCTGCGGTGGCCGGGAGTGGCCACTGCACTCCAGTCTGGGCGACAGAGTGAGACTCCAACTCAAAAAAAAAAAAAAAGAAAAAAAAAGAAAATGAGTTTCAGTAACAATGGAAATATAAGCACCAAGAGTGGCCTTCACTCTGAGTTAGACTTTCGTTTTGTTTAGTTTAATCAGAAAGCAAAATGTGTGTTTTTCCATCTTTGTGACTTTGTGAAAACCTTATACATATATTTCCTAAGCCTCAAAATGTCAATCTAGAGGTAGAAATAAACAGACATCTAGATGTAGTGGAGGAGGTGGAGAGTTGGAAATAGTTCAGTTGCCAACAAATTATTATACACCATCATTGAGCTGGGTACTTTTAATTCTGCTTACTTTGTTTTATTTTATTATTATTATTATTATTATTGTTAGGAAGTAGAATTTATTACGAAGACAGAAAAGCTGCCACAGTGGGGGAGGACCTGAAAGAGGTTACCCTTGTTTTATTTTTTGATGATTAAGAAGAATTCACTCTGATCCGTCTACACACTCCCTCATTTTTCAAACAATGTGTTGGTGCTCTTTTTCCTGGTATCCCTTGTGACAAGTGATACACTAGCTTGTGATGTAAACTAGCTTCAGCTAAATTTTCAGTCTGTAATTATGAAACAGAATTTTTTTTCGTTGTTAAGTCAACTGAGCTGTAAAAAGATTCATTCAAATGTTTAATGAGAACCTGTTATATACTGGGAAATCAGAGATGAATCAGATTTCAAAGATTTCAAAGTCTGTTTGACTGCAAAGGAGACAGACAGGTAAACAATTATAATAAAATATAACAAGTTCTTTATAGAATATATATTCTATGCAGAGAGGAAGCAGTTAATTCTACATGTCGTGGAATTGAGAAGATTGACCACAACTGTAGTCAAATTTGAACTGTAAAGGATGAGTAGGATTTCATCAGAAGCAGGGAAAGACATTCAGAGCAGAGGGAATGATTGAGACAAAAGCACGGTGATGAGACAATATGTAGGAATCTTCAGTCTTGCGTGGCTAGACTACAGGGTGCCTGATGAAAGTATTGGAAGATGTGGCTGAGAAAGATTAGACTCCTGAATGCTTAGACTTTATTTTATAAGCAAAAGAGAGCCTCTGAAGCTTTTTAATCTGGACCATGATATGATGAAATCTGTATCATGCAAAGGTATCTTTGGTGTCATACGGAAATGTGTACTGGAATGAAGGAAAGACTGAAAGTAAGAAGACCTGTTATTAAAAGACCATTGAAAGTTTTCCCGTGAAAGATGAAAAGAGCTTAACATTGGGCAGTGGAAACGAAGAGAAGATGATGGATTCCAGACTTTTGGGGAAGGGAATACAAAAAAAGAGTGAATGAGTAAAAAGGTACAATTTGATGTGATAAAGATGGTAAGAACCAGAAGATCACACAGTGGAAGAGACCCATGACATTCATTCCATGGTTGGGGGCAGGATGTGAAGAAGGAAGAAGGAAAGGGGAGAGAGGGAGAGATTTAACCATCCAAGGTAGCGTCCAATTAAAATTAGCATAGAGGATTCAAAATTGCAGGTACCTACCTACAGAGTGCTGTGCTCGTATAAAATATCTGCAAATGTTTATTGAATAAATGAACAAAATAGAAAGTCTCCAGAGTCATTTGTCTCCTGTAGAGTTCTACCTTTGTTGTTAAAGTTAAGGCCCTGTTTAACTCCTTCATGTAAACATAACTGATCATTATTCCTTTCATGAAAATTCGTCACATATGTGATGACTGTGTTTAAATGACCCTCTAACTTTATCTGTTCTGAGCTTGTTTCTTTAATGTTTCCTTGCGAGATTATTTTCACTCTCCTTTTTGTCATTTTTCTTTAGCTCTTTTTCTGTTTTGTTTTTTTTTTTGAGTTGGAGTCTCACTCTGTCGCCCAGACTGGAGTGCAGTAGCCACTCCCGGGCACTGCAGCCTTGACCTGTTGGGCTCCCGCGATCCTTCTGCCTCAGCCTTCCAAGTAGCTGGAACTACAGGCGCACGTTACCACGCCCGGCTAATTTTTTGGTTTGTTTTAGAGATGAGGCCTCGCCAAGTTGCCCAGGTGGGTCTCGAACCTGTAGGCTCAGGCAGTCCACCTTGGCCTCCCGAAGTGCTGGGATTACAGGATGAGCCACCGAGCCCGGCCTTGTTTTTCTACTTTTTAAACCTATACTGGCTCACACTTGATAGTCTAAGTTCAGGAATGTAGAATCATGTAAACTTTTCTTTTTTAAAGTGCCTTCAGATTAGTCTTAAGATGGTCTGAGCATATGTCAGGAAATTGAGACCTTGGTACCAGTCCTGACTCTGCCTCTACCTCAGGCAGATTGACTTGGACAGACCATTCAACGATCAAGAGGCCTCAATTTTTTCAATAAGATATGGAATTTGGAACTTAAAATTTTCAAGATACATACTAGTTCTAAGCTTCAGAGGCAACAAGATGTTAAGATAAAGAAGAGTGAGGGGCTTTGGAGTAATATATTAATTGCTTCCTTCACATATCTTACGTGCATGGCATTGAGGGGTTACAGTGGTAAACAAAGCAGAAAAGATCCGTGCAGTTCGGGTAAGCCCAGTGAGGAAGCAGTCATTAAATAACTTCACTAATAAAGATGAGCATACATCGTTAAACTCTTTAAAAGTATATAGCACTTTGAGAAGTTATAGGAAGCAGATCTAATTTAGATCTTTAAAATTGTGTGGATTGAGAATACTAGCTAGAATCTATGCATGACTGTAGAGGATACTTTTGGTTAATTTGGCCATAATCATGATAATAGTAAAACTATATGTTAGAGAAAGTCAGGAAGATACCCAGGAATGCATACTTCAGAATTATAGATATAGCTCCTTCTGAAAGCTGCACTGAACCTTTGATCCTATTATAGATTTTATATAAGTTCAAGACAAATTTCTTCTTAGTTAGAGGAACTTTTGCCAAGCTTGATGTGAGGATGATGTTCTATATCTGTGTGTGTACTCTGTTTGACTTTTATTAAATATTTGTTGTGGGCCGGGCTCAGTGGCTCAGCCTGTAATCCCAGCAATTTGGGAGGCCGAGGTTAGTGGATTGCTTGAGCCTGAGGGTTCGAGACCCCCCCTGGACAACTTGGTGAGACCTCGTCTCTACAATAAATAAAAAAATTAGCCAGGCATGGTAGTGCACGCCTGTAGCTCTGGCTACTTGAAAGACTGAGGTGGAAGGGTCACCAGAACCCAGCAGGTAGAGACTGCGGTGGCTGGGAGTCCACTGCACTCCAGTCTGGATGACAGAGTGAGACTCCAACTCAAAAAATAATAATAAATAAATATTTGTTATGTATTAGGCCCCAATATAGCTACTTCCTTATAAATCATATAGAAGGAAAGATCAGTATGTTCTCTTATCACATTATGACTGGGTGCAATGGCTCAAGCCTGTAATCCCCCAGCACTTTTGAGAGGCCAAGGCGAGAGGATTGCCTGAGTCTAGGGGTTCGAAACCAGCCTGGGCAACTTGGTGAGACCTCATCTCTACAATAAATCAAAAAATTAGCCGGGCATGGTGGCATGTGCCTGTAGTTCCAGCTACCTGGAAGCTGAGGAGGAAGGATCTCCTGAGTCCAGCAGGTCAAGGCTACAGTGGGCTATGAGTGTGCCACTGCAGTTCAGCCTGGGCAACAGAGTGAGACTTTGACTCAAAAAAAAAAAGTTATGTACAAATAGCTCATGTTTTTGCCTACAGATATTCTTTATTCTCTTAAAACTTTATAGATTGCTAATTTGGAAGACACTTTTGTTACAGTCACAGCTTCATATCACTCACAAAATACAAATATTTCCAAAGCATCAGCAATCAGAAACACACTTTTCCATATTTGAAGTATCCAGAATAGGCCTAGAATGTACTTTTACTTGCACTCTTCACAAATATCTAAATTAGGCTATCAGCTTCTACGGGTTTAACGTGTTACATCCATAGGTAGTGTAAAATGCATTAGAAAAATTCCAGATGAAAGAGAGCTGGCACTTCTTTCAGTAGTGAGTTATTGAGGAATAAGTGTCTGGGTGTAAGGCCTCGGTCTTCCTTCATTTGGAAAAAAGCTTAACCCACCTTAAAAAAATAAAATAAAACCTTTTTTTGGGTTTCTTATGGCCATGACCATGCGCCTCTAATTTTCTAATTTTAGCCTTGAAAAGGGCCTATGTTCCAAAATAAAAGGATTAAGGAAAAATTATACAGATGGTAAGAGAAGAATATTTCGTTGTCTTTTTCTAAAGTGTGTAAGATGCTGTTATATCTTTTAGATACCTGAATTTGTTCCTGTTTTTTTTTTTTAATTTGTTTGTTTGTCTTTTGAGTCGGAGTCTCACTCCGTCACCCAGGCTGTAGTGCAGTGGCACTCTCACGTCCACCCCAGCGTCAACCAGCTGGGCTCCGGCGATCCTTCTGCCTCGGCCTTCCAAGTAGCCGGAACTACAAAGTGCGTGCTACCAAGCCTGGCTAATTTTTCATTTATTGTAGAGACGAGGTCTCGCCAAGTTGCCCGGGCGGGTCTCGAACCCGCAGGTTCAGGCAATTCACTTGCCTCGGCCTCCCAAAGTGCTGGGATGACAGGCTGACCCAGCCCTGCCTGTCCCTGGATTTAGTAGCCCCTAACCATCTGATTGAGAATCCTTTGCCCGTGTTTAATTCCAAGAAAGGAGAGACCTAGATGCCACTACTTTATGTAAAAATGGTGATGAATACAGAGGGGCAGTTAATCCTAGAGGTTTGCATCCCACAGGCACTAACCACATGTTACAGAAAATAAGTCTGAAAGCCAAGAATCCCGCTCTCACAGCCCTGAATCCCAGGCGTAAATCTTATTCGCCACCAGAAAAACCACTAGGTGGTGCTGTTAGTCATCCCTTCCAATAACAGATCTAGCCCCACAGGACCCTTTCTTACTCAGCCTTGGCAAAAATTGAGTTCTTACTAGCAACTTTAAGTCTTCAAATCTAAACAGAAATGGAATGATAAGAAATAGCTTCACTATCCAGACTGAATGTATTAGTGTTCCTGTTTAGTCATTTATTTAGTCCCCAGGCCACTCCATTTTGTGTGTGCCTGCCTTGCCATCTACAAGCAAGATCCTGAGACTTCAGCCTGGGCTCCTCCCCTCCCTTTCAGTCTCTTGTCAGCTTTCGATCTCCTCACTCTTCTTCCTCCACGGGCACTCTTTCTTGCCCTTCCCCGCTGACAGTTCACCCCACTCTATTGTAGATGTTTGCTGTATCTGCATTATCAACAATCCACATTCTCTGTTTTATGGTGAAAACAAGTTTGCTTAGGACAAGCTTTTTAAGTTCTTCTTTCCTCTGAGTTGGATTTCAGTGTAACTTTTATATTTTTTCATATCAGGATAAATACTCTTTGGTAATCTTCCTTCTGCCTTGTATCAACCCTGTATCTCTTGTATAGATCCTGAGGGCCTGTTTTCCTACTTTAAACAGTTTTTTAATGTATATAAAAAGAAGTCAGCCGGGCTCGGTGGCTCAGCCTGTAATCCCGCGCCTTTGGGAGGCTGAGGTGAGTGGATTGCCTGAGCCCGCGGGTTCGAGACCCGCCTGGGCAAGCAAGACCTCATCTCTACAATAAATCAAAAAATTAGCCGGGC
>CAUYQG010023425.1:0-14108 GCA_963574415.1 Tarsius wallacei | reverse complement strand
AAAATGTGGTACATATACACTATGGAATACTACGCAGCTATAAAAAAGAACAAAATCATGAATTTTGCATCAATCTGGATGGAACTAGAGTCTGTAATACTGAATGATCTCTCACAGAAACAAAGATCTGAGTATCACATGTTCTCACTCATAAGTGGACCTTGAACATCTATCATAATACTATAAGTAAAGGATCGACAGTGGTGGGAATCTATGGAGGGTGACAGGGAGGGCATGGGTGGCGGGATTAATGGTAGTCAATATCTGTCTGGGGACAGGGGGACACCCCTTATCCACAAGGTTGCCTGAATGATGCATATTTGTATAGCTAACCCTTAAGTGTACCCCACAATTTTAAAATAAAAAATATGTTTTTTTTAAAAAAAGAAAAGCTAACTTTAGTTTGTTGATTAAAAATAAAGCAGCAGGTTGTAAAAATATTTTGCAAGTAGGTTTGTGGATGACACCATGGATTTATTGTCTCCAAAACCTGATTTCTACCTTCTTCTACTCAAGTCTTCCTCTACTCAAGAGGCTATGAAACTAAAACACTTTTTCCAGATTCTTTTACAGTAAGGGACAGCCATGCAACACACTTCTGGTGGCTCAGCCTGTAATCCTGCGCCTTGGGAGGCTGAGGTGAGTGACTTACCTGAGCCCGCGGGTTCGAGACCCGCCTGGGCAACTTGGCGAGACCTAATCTCTACAATAAATCAAAAAATTACCCAGCCGTGGTAGCGCACGCCTGTAGTTCCAGCTACTTGGAAGACTGCGGTGGAAGGATTGCCGGAACCCAGCAGCTCGAGGCTGCGGTGACTGGGAGCAGTCACTGCACTCCAGTCTGGGCGACCGAGTGAGACTCCAACTCAAAAAATAAATAAATTATTAATTAATTAATTATTTAAAGACATCACTAGCATCTGTTTTATCTCAGTGTTGGCATTGATTATTATTTTTTCATTCATTTTGAGGTAGTCCTGGTTTTTGGTATGACAAGGGGAGGTAGAAGTAAGTCCAGTTTCCCTACTCAACCTCTGTTGATACCGAAGTGGAGGAGGGGCTACCTGCCCATTGATGAGCAGGAATGGGAATTCCAGCTCCCTATATGGTCTTTCTCACAATGTGAGGTGGGAGCTCATCAGCAGCTGGCAAGGATGAAAGCTGTGGCTTCCTACTAAGTCTTTCTGACATTTTCACTTAATGAATAGTAAATGTATTTTTTTCTTCCTTATGATTTCTTAATAGCATTTTCTTTTCTCTAGTTTACTTTATTGTAAGAATACAGTATATAATACATGTAATTTACACAATGTGTGTTAATTGACTGCATATGTTATTTGTAAGGTCAACAGTAGGCTGTTAGTAGATAAGCTTGGGGGGAGGCAAAAGTTATATGCAAATTTCAGCTTCACAAGGGGTTGGTGCCCTTAATCTACATTTTGTTCAAGGGTCAAGTGTGTGTGTGTGTGTGTGTGTGTGTGTGTGTGTGTGTGTGTGTATGCTTTTTTATAACCTGTAAAAACCTGTATAGATAAATGGTATTTTACTCATAATATTGGATCTGAAATAAAATTTTATTTTAAAGTGACACAGAGCTTGTCCATATTTTTTTCCAGATCACTTATGATGACTTACTATCTTTTGAATTGAGACAATGTAGGAAGGTAAATGTGCCAAATGATGCATATTTTTGCAAAACTCAGAGATGAAGTTCGTGTAGTATTGAGCCTGTGGACAAGCTAAAGATATATGTGGTAAAGGGAGAATAGTCAAGAGAAAAGACAAGAAAAAATGAGATCCCTAGGATACTTACTACTTTACTGATTTATCAACTTGCATAAGAAACTATCTTTATCTGACACAGTTAAACTAGGCTGTAGACAATGGCAAGCATATAGAGATTTGCCTACCTCCTATTGGTAAAACAGAGTGCTTTAGTATATTACTCTAATGTGTGAACATGTTGACTAACGGTTCACTGCTTTTCCTCATTAGGGTACATTTCTCAGTTCCCATCAGGATATGTCCTTTAGGTCAATGGTCCCCAACCTTTTTGATATCAGGGACCAGTTTTGTGGAGGACAATTTTCCATGGACCAGGGTGTGGGATGGTTTGGGATGATTTGGGCATGTTTATTGCGCACTTTATTTCTATTATGATTGCATTGTAATATATAATGAAATAATTGTATAATTCACTATAATGCAGAAACAGTGGGAGCCCTGAGCTTGTTTTCCTTTAGTTAGACAGTCCTGTCTGGGAGTGGTGGGAGACAGTGACATCCAAAGTGTGTTGCTTATGTCCTGTCTTCTCCACCATAATCTTGTTTTGGTTGTGTAACTGCAGAAAACCCTGCTTTACAAAGATAGGATGTTGGAAATGGAAGCAGGCTTTCAGTGCTTTTGTGGCAGTCTCAGGAGATTCCACCTTGACTTCAATCCAGAACATATGGAGATTGGAAGTTGTCTCAAACATACTTTTACAACCACTGTCATTTGCAATCCCAAGCAGTTGATCCTCTTCTAACATGGACAAAGTCAATTCACCTGGCTTATTCACAAATGGGTCATGGATCCATTCCTTCCTAGTTCGGGGGTCTTTTGTGGTTGAGAAGTAATGCTCAAACTCTTCTGAAAGCTGGGATAGGTGATCATGCACCAGTTGGGACAAAGATGTCTCTGGTTCAGTCTCTTTCAAAAACTCCACTAATGTTTGAAGCATGTCAAAAATCTCAATGTTCACTTGTTACCCCCATAATTCCAGTTTGGCTTTGAATGTAGTCACTTTATCTGCTGACTTGAACACAGTTGTCATTCTCCTCTGAAGTGACAGATTGAGTTCATTGAGCAGGTTGAATATGTCATACAAGTAAGCAAGTTTTGCAACCCATTATGTATCACTGAAATGTGCTGTTGGTGGTGACTATTTTTCTAAAAGAAATCTCTGGAGCAGCTCTTGCAACACAAAAACTCTGACCAGTGATCTAACTTTAGAAAGCCATCTCACTTTTGTGTATAAGTGAAGACATGTGTGCCCTGCGTCCATCTTCTCACAGAGCTGCACGAACAGATGTGAATTAAGGGCACGTGATTTGATAATTTTAATCACATCTTGCAAACGTTGTAAAGTTCAGGTTACATTTATTGACTAGCCAGCATTTCTCTAAGGATGATGCAGTGTGTAGACTCAGAAACTACCTCTTTGACCTGAGTAGTGAAATCAGAAAGCCATCCAATCATGACAACCACTCTGTTCATGCATATACCAACAAAAAATGGTCAATTCAGTTTGGTCACTTATGTGTAATAATTCAAAGACTTAAATAGTTCTGCAGCTATGGTATTGGTTGGCAACAAAAATGCACACAACATTTTCTCATGTACATCCTTCTGAAAAATATATCACACAAAAACAAGCATTGTTGTCTTGTTTTCAACATTGGTAGGCACGTCAATCTGGATTGTGTACTACGGTGATTAACAATTGTGTTTCGATGTCCTCTGCTGTTTCACCAATTCGTCTAGTTATGGTGCTAACTGAAAGAGGAACATGTGCCACCTTTTGAACTGCAGCCTCTCCTAAAAGTTTACAAAAAATATCCTTAGCAGCAGGCAGGATCAACCCTTCACCAACAGTAAAGGGCTTCTTAGCTTTAGCAATGTGGTTAGCCTCTATGAATGATGCTGTCAGTGCTGACACGTTTGATGAAGTGATGACCTTCAATAATTGCTTATGTTCTTTGTATTCATGTTCTTTTTTCTTTTGAAAAATTTCACAACAACAGATGCTGGTGAGGATGTGGAGAAAGGGGAACACTTCTGCCCTGCTCGTGGGAATGCAAACTGGTTCAACCACTATGGAAAATGATGTAGGAATTTCTAAAAGAACCAGACATTGACTTCCCATATGACCCAACAATTCCCCTACTGGGAATATACCTGGAGGAACCCAAGTCATTCTACCAAAAAGATACTTGCACATGCATGTTTACTGCAGTACTGTTTACAATAGCAAAAACATGGAATCAACGATGCTGCCCTTGAAACTGGACTGGATAAAAAAATGTGGTACATATACACAATGGGATATTATGCAGCCATAAAGAAGGACACGCATATGGACTTCACAGCAACTTGGATGGGTTTAGAGTCTATCATACTCAGTGACCTATCCCCCCCCAAAAGAACTGAATACCACATGTTCTCACTCATAAGTGGACCCTGAACATTTACCATAATACTATAAGAGAAAGGGATTGATTGGCAATAGTGGGATACTGCCAAGGTGGAGGGGGGCATATAACATCAAAAAGGGTACCTGATCTCAAACCAGGCAAAGTGGGGACTAAAGGGAGGCCCAAATTTTACCTATATGGTATCTACTTGTATAGCTAATCCTGAATTGTACCCCACATCTTTAAAATAAAATATATACATATATATAAAAAAGAAAAATTTCAAAGGCCTGTGTTTTAATGCAGCATGCTTGGCATCCATGTAAAGAAGCAGTTTTAAAGGTTTCATGGGCTTTGGTGGATAGCTACTCGCCACACAGTATACAAAGTGGGCTTGGAGAATGTGAATCACCTGTTGCAGTGAAATGAACCTGCAATTTAAGTAGGACTTTTGGTATTTTTTTAAATGCAGCTTTCTTTTGGTTGGCAGCCTTAGAGTCTTCTGCAGTCTCATCATTGGGATAGCCCCCTTTTCAAAGAAGCTCTCCAATGACATTTGTTTTTTACTTATTTTGGCTAGGGTTAGCTTGTGGGCTTACCAAAATTGTGACTGAGACAAGTGTGCAGTATTAGGAAAGAGACATGGACAGAAGTGGTAAACGAAATAATGGGTGGGCCATGCACAGACTAAAATAAGTGTCGGATTCTGACTTAAAGCCTGCCACCAGATGCAGCTGTACAATTTAAGTACATCAGCTCACTTGCCACTCACTGATAGGATTTTGATATGAGTCTGTAAGCAATTGATTTATTGTGGTCAAACCTCACTGCTAATGTTACTCTGTATTTGAAGTTGCTCCCCAGCACTAGCATCACCACTTCAGCTTCACCTCAGATCATCAGGCATTAGATTCTTCCAAGAAGCGTGCAACCTCGATCCCTCGCATGTGCTGTTCACAGTAGGATTCATGCTCCTATGAGAATCTAATGCCGCCACTGATTTGACAGAAGGCGGAGCTTAGGCAGTAATGTGAACAATGGGGAGTGGCTGTAAATACAGAAGCTTTGCTTGCTTGCCCAGCTGCCCACCTCTTCCTGTGCAGCCTGGTTCTTAACAGGCCATGGACCGGTACCTGGGGACCCCTGCTTTAAGTGAACACTAGATCCGATAACTGGACCATGTGTCTTGGAATGTGTTATCATTTGGTAGATGCTGCACTGTAGCGGAAGGCAGTGTGGGCAAGCCTTGCTTGTGGGGTGGTTCTTGTTCTGTTACTTCCTAACTGGTAACTGGGCAAACCCCTTAAACTCTCTTGGTTTCAGTTGACTCACAAAATGTTGAACTAGATCATCTGTAAGCTGTTTTCTACTGTGGTAACCTTTCACCAATGGTCATACCGGAAACCCCATTTCCCACACAACCTTTGAATTTAATAATTGGGCACCCATGGTCTGCCTATTGGATACTAAAGACTTCATAAGGTCACAGGATGTCTTAGTTTGCAATTCTTTTTGCTTTAGGATGAAAACATTTGAACCTTCAGATGGAGAAATAATAGTTATGAGCTATTGAGATTATGTCTGAAAATGCAATGTGGTGAATTAAGAAAATATTCAGACAGCTTGATTTCAATTTTCTTTTAATTTTCTGGATAATTCTTATGAGTTGCACAGTTACCACTAATTTTATGTTTCTCTTGTTATGTAGAAGGAAATGTGAACTTTATGCTCAAATATGAAGATTTCATAAAAGAAATCAAATTTAAGATATTTCTTCCCTTTGTGATGGCTGTTAAGAGATGCTAACATTATTATGAAAGGTAAGGAGAACCTTCTTGGAGTATGATTTAGTAATATGTAATGAGTCTTAAAAATATTCCTATCTTTTGACTCTGTAAGTCCTCATCTATTAATCTATTTTAAGGACATAATAATGCTGATAAATTTATGCACAAATATGAATATTGTAGCATTGTTTATATAGATATTAGGAAAATTTTCAATATTCAGCAATGAGGAAATGGTTAAAAAATGTTAGTACCTCTACTCAGTAGAATATTATGATGCAATGAAAACAATGTTAACAAGGATGTATAAAACTACAGATATACTTAAAAAAATTTTTTTTCACTTTTATGAAAGTTTTATTATATTAAATACAACATATATTACTAGCTGTGCTAAAAAAAAGTGTTGGAAACAAAAGAGACTTTCTTGTGTTGTCAGGAACTGAGAAAAAGTGATCGCATTATGGCTCAAAGACTTTATCTTTAACATCCTAAATTTTCAAGGATTTGAATGAAGTACAGACCACTCATGTTTATTCTCTGAAACTGTTAGACATTTGTATTTTAAGGACTGCTGGCCCTTCCTGAAATATACATATGCAACGTGCATCTGGAATGTCTTGTGATGCTGAGGCCCTCACTTACTCCTCACCGCATTCCTTGTCCCATCTTTGGGGGGACAGTGTTCTCACCCTATACCTCAAGTGAGATTCAAAATTAATAAAGTCCCTTTACATATTACTTGATAACTTTTCTTTACTATTTTAACTGTTTTTAAGTGTACAATTCAGCAGCATTCACAATATTGTGTAATCATCACTATCATCTATTTCCAGAATTTTTCCAGATATACTTTTAATACTAGTGACAACAACAAGCAAACAACAAAAATTGAGTGCATTTGTCAATAACTGTGTTAACAAAAAGATAACATGCTACCAACTGGTATGAATTCAGATGATATGCTGTGTGCTTTATAACTATCTCATTAAATATTCATAGCAACCCTGAGGTAGGTAACATTATTCCCATTTTACATTTGAGGAAACAGAGGCTTAGAAAAATTAGGTGCGTTGCTTAAGTTCACAGAGCTTGGAAGTGCCAGAGCTGGGATTTTAACTCCCACCTTCTCCAATTCCAAAGCTTTGGAAGGGGCCAGGGTCTGGGTCTTGAGGCTTCTGCTTGTCCACTCAGTGGAGTCTCCCCTCAGTGGAATCTCCACACTCAGTTACCCTCTTTAGTGACTGGGGGCTGAAGTTATGTAATCTGCCCCGGGTCCCACAGCTAAGAGGGCGTAGAGCAGGACAGAACCCTGGCAGCCTGGCCAGCAGGGGCATGCTGAGGCCTGGACTGGTGGGGCCTTTCCCTGGCAGCTGCTCAGATGTGAGGGGAGGAATCTGAGGACTGATGACTGGAACATGGGGTCTTTCTGGTGTGTCCTCACAGACTCCAGAAACCTGGGTTGAGGAAGCCAGGGAGGCAGGGCTTTGGGAATAAATAAGAACCTGCCTGTGGGCTAAAAGGTGATGCAGGTGTAAGGGCAAATACAAATTAAACATAGGGGCTTAATTCTCACTTTATAAAATAAAGAAAGAGTAAACCGCCCCCCACATCCCACTCCCTTTTTATTTCAGAATTTTGTTCTCTTTCTTTTTCAAATGCATGCAGGTTTTTTGTTGTTGTTTTTTTTTTAATGGCTAAATAACCCTATGGTCAGTCTCAACTCAGGAGTGTTTGCTGGGAGCCATCTCTTTGAAATGTAAATGTCAAGGGACATAAAGCCCACTCTTTCAGGTTCCTGGGAGGACAAGAGCCTAACTTGTCACTCGACTCCAAATTGCAAGGTCTACCTAATGTGATGGGTTGTAGCCACTTAGCTGTGTAAGGAAGTGAGAGCCTGTCTTTGTGATCCTGTTAGCAGGTTGCCTGTGATGCACATCACATTCTGGTTTAATATTTATTTAGTCACAATATTGTTTTCTTTCTATCCTAAAAAAATGAAGTTTTGGAAATGCAGTTTTCTATGAATTATTATGCAGCACTATGAAAATTAATAAATGCAAAATCTTAAGGGATGTGAGCGAGTTCCTCTATCTTTGCTGAAATGCCATTGAGTCGTAAGGCTGGCCAAAAGGCTCAGGGATTGCCGGGCACTCCTGGCAAAATCTTGGAACCCTGAGTCCTCCAAATGGGGAGAAAGTTTCTTCTGGCTTTTCTCCAAAGAGCAACAGCATTCTTTTCCCAAGACGAGATCGGGTGACTGACTCCATGACCACAGCAGGAACAAATTGCTATTCTTTGGAAAGCTCTTGGCCTTCAAGGATCACTAGGGAAAGGAGCCATTCCAGCTTTAACACTCTAACCAGAGCGTTCCTTTCTTCTTCTTCTTCTTTTTTTTTTTTTTAACATCTGCTTGTGGATGCAATAAAAGTGTGCTGGGTCGCTGGGCACTTGGAAGAGAGGAAGAGCATGCGTGTTATAATTGGGCTGTTATTGCCTGCCTCTATTAGCTGAATAAAACATGTAGTCAATAAAACACAACAAAATAATAAAATGAAGCCCTTTGGTGCTCTCTTATTGGGTGTTATGCAATCCAGAAACCTGTGGTCATAAAAAAGTTGAATGAGGGAAATTTTACACTTGTAAGAACAAAGATGCTTAGGCACTAGGTTGAAAATAGCGCTAGCTGAGCTCAAGTTGTATTCACTGGGCACCTGGAAGCAGTTAACTCTGAAAACTGGGCAAGGCCTCAGCTGCTTTAACATTCACAGGCCTTCCATGAGATCTTGTTAGGAACATGCATAGAAATGTGCTTTTCATTAGGAAAGTCATTGATCCTATCCACAAAGATACATTTCTTTTAAATGATAAATTTATTAGCCATGGGCAGAAAGATTGTTTGCAGTCCCTCTTCTTTTGGGGGAAAGAAACCCCAGAGTTTGGAAATGCCATAGGGGTGCCGATGGCTCTAGGCTGTGATTCAAGAAAGTGGTCTCTTTAGGCCAGTGGAAAATTGCAAAGCAAACCTAAACACTTTCCTGGTCTGGTTAAGACCAAAAGAAAAGGGGAAGTTTTTATTGTTGGTGCCTTGTTAGGACTTGTTGTAAAGTAGGCCAGTGCAATTTGTCTATTTTAGGTTTTGGAAACATTTGTTCTTCCCACAAGAGGTATTTTAAATACCTTCAGGACTAAGATTGCAACCCCAAACAATTCATTAAAGCATTTTTCTGGCCTAATTTTAAAACAAAGGTAGTTGTTGATGATGATGACTGATAGTAGGGATCCCACTCTGAGCTTCAGCTGTGCCCATCCCTGGGGTTCAGGCCAGGCCTGAATGTATGTCTGGGGAACTATGGAGTATACTCGCTAATAAGCTGCTGGGAGCAAATAAGCTTGAGGGACCGAGGAGTCTCCCTCCCTCAAGATACAACTCACACTAATGGAAGAGAATCAGATTTAAAGAAAGAGAATAATCTTGGCCAAGTAACAAAAACTGAGTCATCAGTGAGCAAGAGCCATTCTGAGTCAGATCTGCTGTATTTTTACTTAGATTTGTTTCCTAGCCCGGCCTCAACTGGATTCATGTCTGTGTACTATGGTGGAATAGAGAGAGCCATATATATTGAAAGTGATAGTTCCGTAATAAGTCTGCCATACACTGGGGCCATGAACAGCCACGAGAGTGCAGAATAAACAAGGTAAGAGAGTGAGAGAGACCTCTTTTTCATAGGTGCTGGATGCATTCTGGGGATACTCAGCATAGAGGGTTGTTGTAGGAGTGAAAGAATAAAATTGCAGATGGCACAGGGTAGCATGTTGGATTTTTTTTCTAAGTACTTGTGAGAAGTTTCCTGGGTTCTTCCAAAATTAACTGGGCATATCTCAGTGCGCAAATGTATTTATGACATTTGTGGGGGCAGAGGGTAGGCTTTGCCATGGGCTACATTAGGGGGAGGAGAGGGGTAGGAAGAGAAAAAATTAATGGACTACATCTTTTTTTTCTATTCAGCATCAGTCTAGTTAAACACTGAAAGCACTCTGAAAAGAGTCCATATGAATATTTCACAAAGGTGTCAAAGTAATTTGAGCTTGGATAGATAAATAGGCTATGATAGTTATTGAACTTCGTCTGATGGGTTTATCCCATTGCTAAACTTCATGCTTTAAAATATTGCCTGTATATAGGTGTCTGATGTACTCTCAATTCCTAAGTGATTTTAGAGAAGTAGCTTCTCCATATTCCCGCGCTGCAGCATGTGTGGAAAATGTCTGTGCTACATAAAAGGATTTAAGTGTTTGTGCTATTTCATCATGTAGAAAGATGGCTGGTGCCATGTACTGAATTCCATTTCACACACATACACAAGTCATGAATCATGCTTCCTACGTGCTACCCGATCCCTTGGTTTTCACTTTGCAATAGCATCGGAAGAAAATTCTCCTGGTTTTTTCCCTGGTCCACTATGAATAAAAGAAAACACAGGTGTCCTTCTTGTACACGACAGTGAAGGGTTTCTAGGGGTCATTTTCCCTTGCCGCTTGGAGAAACTATTACTGAATCAACAAACCGCTCAGTAAAAATGGTTCTGCAGTACAGGCAAGCAATGACAGTGTAACTTGTTGGCCAAATCTTTTGTTCTTAAGATTCTAAACTCCTGAATCCCAAATCTACATTTCATGTCTTGTAAGCCACCCTTCATATAGTCTTAACTGCATCATTTTCATGTAGAAAAATTTTAGTTTTATCAGTAAACATTTTTTACCCATCCATCTATTCCATCCATTCATCCATCTATCCTTATGTTTTTTCTATTTTCCTTCTGTAACTGATGACCTACCCTGAACTAGTAATTTAAAGTTGTTTCGCATTCCCTACCATGGTTTTTTTTTTCCTTACCCTACTGAGACTCAAAATCTGTGAAATACGACTGACGATGCTGCAGGGTGAGCCTTGTGAAGCCAAATGAAATCATTTCTCAAATCTTCTCTCCCTAAACTTAGAGAGTGGGTAGTACACAGTTCACGGGTTCCTCTTCCTTCTCCCTACTTCACACATTGATGCAACATGGAATAAGCTCCGAACAGTGAAGAGATCATGCTTTGCCCTACTCCACTGTAGTTTGCAGGAATAAATATTGAAGAATATATACCCAAAACAAGTTTTTAAAACTCCTTTCTATTTAATGAGGGAGTAGGAAGGATCACAGCTCAGAATACATTACTGGAGACCTCTGGAGCAGAAAGTTATTCATTTGACATCTACTGGGAGTGAAGCATTGCACAGAATGTCTTACAGCATCAAGCAAGATGGGAATGATCCTTTCTAAGCACTTGACCCCTTATTATTTCACGTAGTCTTCATAAGCCAATGTGCCACTATGATTCCATTTTGCCATAGAGGAACCTAGTGCTTAGAGAGCAATTTGTCCAAAAGTACATAAGAAATTATAGAGTGGGGTTTCATACCCAATCACCAGTCTGATTCAAAAATCTGTGCTTATAGAATAAAGTAGCCAACTGTTTTAGAATTATAAAGCTTTAAATGTCAAATGGCTCTTTTCAACTTATGGAAAACTCCCATTGGTGTGAAATTAGGTTGATTGGAAGGGGTACACCAGTTCTACGTTGGCTAGACATGGCTGATCTCTGTGAACTGTGGAATGGGGCTAGTCCTAGCCTAGATATGGGTACTGGACTTTTGGTGTCATCAGGCTTGAGGCAATGAGAGCCTGGTCGGATAATGGGAGCTTCATCCAGTGAGAACGGACTGTGCCAGGTGCATTCTTAGGAGTTCAACCTCTTGGGCATGGGTTGAGTGCTTGGCAGTAACCTCTATTCAGCACCATCTAATCTGATCTTCCAGACTAGGTCAGCTCTCCTTATATGTATTCCTCACCAGCCTGTATATCTTCTTTGTATCACTTAGCACACAGATTTATTTGATTGTGTATTATCATTTGTTTAATAGCTGCCTTTTCTATTAAGCTTTTTGAAGGCAAAAATCATTTTTTATATTAATTGCTATCACTGTGCAAGGCACAGATACCAGTGGAAAAAAAGACTGACAGGGTCCTCAACTTTAATGGAACTTGTAGTGTGGTGGGAAACACAGATATTAATCCAATAATCAAAATAAGGATGTGAAATTTTAACAGTAACAAGGGCTGTGAAAAGGGCTTCTGTTTCTGGCAGTATGGTGAACTAGATGCCCTGAAAGTCTCTTTTGTTAAACTACAACTAAAGATAGCACATGCTACTTGCCAGGCTGGAAATATAACAAAAGAAATTGCCAGGGGCAAAACAAATTTCTCTCTCTCTTTCTTTTTTGTAGAGTTGGGGTCTTGTTCTGTTGCTCAGGCTGGTCTTAAGTTCCTGGCCTCGAGCAATCCTCCCGCCCCAGCCTCATCAAGTGCTAGAATTATAGGCATGAGCCACCTCACCTGGCAACAAAACAATTTTGTAAAGTGGGGTCGTTTGGAAAAAAAAAATTCTATTTAATTAATCAGTCACAATATATTTTTTTGTTTGCTTTTCAGGGGTTTTTTGCTGTTAATTCCTTTGATTTTTCTCCACTTGTTTGAAAGCTATACTTCAAAAATTATTGTGGTGGTTATGATTACTTTTTGCTTTATATGCTTTGAGGCTTTGTTATTTGGAGCATTTAAATTTACAGTTATAAAATCTTTCTGATGGATATTATCTTTTCTCACTTTTTTCTTTTTTATCTCTAATCGTACTTCCTACCTTGAAATTGACTTTGTCCGATATTAGTATAACTATGCCAGTCTTTTGGGCTTAGCATTTTTATAGTTATCTTTTTTACATCTCTTACTTTCAATATTTCTGTATCTTATTTTTTAAGATGTGTTTCTTGTAAGCAGCATATAATTAGATTTGAAAAATTTAGTCTGAAAAGTTTTGTCTTTTGATTGGAGTATTTAGAACATTTATTAGACTTTCAATGAATACTTGATAGAATACATCATGAAATCCTGACTTATTAAAGTACAATACAGATTGGTACTTTAACCATCTTTCTGAAAATAGAAGGTCCTTAGGACACTATCAGTCTTATTAATGCTCCTTTGAAGGTAGCAGGTTTTAATTTATGGATGCTTTTAAAATTTACTCTTTGTCTTTGGTTTTCAACAGTTTTACTATTATGTGCCTACATTTCTCTTCTATTTTGTTTTGTTTTTAAACTACTTTCTATAATTTCAATGACTACTCTTACATTTTTAAACTACACAAATATAAATTATTCTAACAATATATTTTTTCTGAACTAGCAGATATCTTCACACACTTTACCCATGAAATTCTCTCCTCCACTGTCTTGTTATTGCTGCTTGGGGTTCTAGGCCAAACTCTTTTTTTTTGATTCAATAATTATAATTGTTATTTTATATCATTCATTTTTTGTACAATTTACCAATTAAAAATGCTAATCTTTATACTGTAATTATGTTCATATATTTTCTCCTGAATTTTCTTAAATAATTGTTTAAGTAAATTCTGTAGTGAATACATCTCAATTTTTTAATATATCTGCAAATCTTTTACTATTTTGCCCTTATTTTTATTTTGTTTCTTGTTTATATTTTTATTCATTAAAAAAATTTTTTTTATTATAAAGATGTGGGGTACAATTCAGGGTTAGGTATGCAGACAGGTACCTTTGTTGATGCGATACGCACCTTCTTCCCCTAGCAGTTTTCCTCAACTGCCAATCCCACCCCCACTTCCCTGACAGTTTCCCATTATTGCCAAACACTTTCTTATGGTATTATAATTGTTCAAGGGGTTATGAGTGAGAACATATGGTACTCTATTCTTTGTTTCTGTGATAGATCACTGAGTATGATCAACTCCAAATCCATCCAAGTTGCTGCAAAGTCCATATATTTGTCCTTTATGGCTGCATAATATTCCATTGTGTATAGGTACCACATTTTCTTTATCCAATCCAGCTTCGATGGGCAACATGGTTGGTTCCATGTTTTTGCTATTGTGAATAGAGCTGCAACAAACATACATGTGCAGGTATCTTTTTTGTAGAATGATTTGAACTCCTCCGAGTATATTCCCAATAGGGGAACTGCTGGGTCATATGGAAGGTCAATTTCTAGTTCTTTCAGAAATCACC
>CAUYQG010023423.1:0-46537 GCA_963574415.1 Tarsius wallacei | reverse complement strand
GTCTATAATACTGAGTGACCTCTCACAGAAACAAAAAACTGAGTATCACATGTTCTCACTCATATAGTAGACCTTGATCATCCAACGTATCACCACAAGAAAATGACTGACAGTGGTGGGAAACGATGGGGGGGTGGGAGGGATAGGGGAAGGGATTAATGGCAGTAAATACCTGTCTGGGGATGGGGGGCACTTCTTATCAACAAGGGTGCCTGAATGAGACATATTTGTGTACCTAACCCTTAACTGTACCCCTCAATATCACAATAAAAAAAGAATTCACTTTAAAAAAAAAAAAAAAGAAATTTCATATACACTGGCAGAAAGAGAATTATCATATGCACTTCATACTGGTTAAATCACAAGTGAAACTCTGTGTTTCATCTAATTCAGAATACCTTAATTTTAAGAAAAACAGACAAACAAGTGTCTACCCAATATAAGTCAACTTGATTGCTAAGATGTCTGGATATCAACACATGAAGATTATTAAAAACAGAAAAATGCATATCACTGGGAAAAAGATGTACTTTTAGGCAAAGGATGCTAGGACAGTGCTTGCTTCAACAACACATACACAAATGGGGCTAGGACAACTAATTATCCATTTTATTACTTGTTAATTTTGTTTTTCACAAACATATATGCAAAATCTAAAATCCAATCTAATTTATGCTTTTACAGAACTTTTCCAAAGTTAAACTAAACCAAATAATTAAGCTGTAACATCAGAGAATAATTTCCTAAGAAATTGTATGAATCAGGTCATAAAATCCACACATGATAGTTGTATCAATTCTTATAGGATTAATAATAGTAATAATAGCTGTCAGATATTGAGCACTAACTAGCTATAACACATTCTATTAAGCATTTTATAGGCATTATCTCACATAATCCATACCAAAACCCTTTGAGATAGGTATTATTGTATTCCATTACTCTTCATAATAGCACACCAAATGCCTTATCCAGAGAAGAGTGGATAAACTGTGATATAATTATACACTGAAATACTACACAGGAATAAACCAAAACTAAGCATATCTATATAGAAGCAACTCAAAAACCTAAGATTATAAAAAAACCAAGTTCTCAAAAGAATAGTATCATACTGATTCCCACTATACAGAGATTCAAAACCATACTGAAGAGCAGGGAAATCATTACACATCAAGACAAAAAGTAAAAAAGATAAGTCACCACAGTGTCTGAAGGCAAAAATAAAAAATAAATAAGATATGACTGGGAAAGGGGACACAAAGAACATCAGAGGTATTCAATCGTGTTCTATTTCTCAAGCTAGATTGTCAATATACGAGAATTCTTTTTACTCACCATTAATCTTTATATAAATGAATAAATGATTCATATACACATGAAATAGTTAATAACAGAAGGAAAATAAATAATATTGAAAAGAAAGTCACTTATACATAAACTACTATATCTCTGTATCCTTTTTTTTTTTGGTAGAGTTGAGATCTCACTATATTGCCTAGGCTGGTTCTTCAACTCTTGGCCTCAAGCAATCCTCCCTCCTCAACTTCCCAAAGTGCTGTGATTACAAGCATCAGCCACCATACCTGGCCAGCTCTGTATTCTTAGCAGAGCTGAAAATAGCCAGACTTCATCCACATTTCAAGATATCACTCTCAAGAGAAAATAAGAGTAATGTTTAATCTCTCTGTTCTAACAACATACTAATAAAACAAACAAATGAATTCTTATTTTTCTAAGAAGATAAACTTTTTCTCAGTAGATGAATTTGGAATTAATCAAAATTTACAGAACCTAATCCTTACATCTTAACTTTTAAAGAAAATTTAGTCAAAAATTATCAGCGACTCAGCTGAAGTCATCAATGTGCAAGTAATAGATCCAAATTTCATCACCCATTATTTCACATTTATTCTCTTCAATTCTAGATTTCTTTATACCTTGGAAAAGTCAGTTGTTCTCCCATGACCAAACAACTCTGCCTTGATCTCTTCTACTTTCCTCCTGTCATCTTCATTTAATTCTGAAATGGAGTATCCATAATCATGTGCTAAATTTAACTTCAGATTCCAGGCTGCAGAGAAAGCATAGAAACACATGAGCTAATACAATGCAAAAGTGATAATTTATCAACAATTATAAGAACACAAAAGCTCATCAGTATATGCAACTTAATGCCTACTACAATGCTTAGTATGTGCTTTCAGTTATATGACAACCTATTAAAAACTCTTGCAAGAGATCATTTCATGGAAGTCTGATTTTTAAAATATATTCTACATATATTTTAACAAAAAGGTCACTTCAGGCCGGGCACAGTGGCTCATGCCTATGATCTCAGCACTGTCGGAGGCTGAGGCGAGAGGACTGACTGAACTCAGGAGATCGAGACCAGTATGGGCAACATCTCTACAACAACAGAAAAATTAGCTTGGCATGGTGGTGTGCACCTGTAGTCCCAGCTACTTGGAAGGCTGAGGTAGAAGAATCACCAGAACCCAGCAGGCTGAGGCTGAGGTGAGTGAGACTGTGCCACTGCACTCCAGCCTGGGCAACGAAGTGAGGCTCTGACTCAAAAAACAAACAAAAAGCGTTACTTCAAATAAGGTATTCCATCACTTTTATCTCAATTCTCCTAATCAGGAGTGTCTTTGACTCCCCTTTAGCACCTGTAAGTTATTGATACTTCCATGAGAGGTGATATTTAAAAACGATATATGCAACTTGGAGAATTTCTGTAGAATCAGAATGTGCAAGAACAGTGTAGGAAGTTAACCTCAAGGGAAGATTTCCAAGTAGGACTGAATTGCTTTTAAGTTGCCCCAAAAAACATATTCCCCATATTTTTTTTCTTTTTTAATGGAATTCTATTAGAGACTAATGGGATTAGTAAATATTATCTTTTAATCCTTTAACCCTAGTTTTAGTGTGAATATTTTGATAGGTTTTTATCTTTCAAATGTCTGAGATCAGTTCCAAGAATTTTATTAGGAAAGGGGAAAGAGAAAATATATGTAGTTTGAAACGCAGAATAATCTAGAGCAGAGCAAACTGAAGGCTTTTTCTGCCCTCAAAATGAGGACACTATAAATGGGAGGATTAGGGAAACATTAATAGCTTTAGGAGCCAGGACGTCCATGTTACCTCCTTACTCTCTGTCAGACATCAGAATCTACTCCTAAGACCCCAATGTCAGACTAGCACTATTAATATTATAACCTAGTTACATTATTGGTTAAGCGGATTTTTCCTGGGTTGTTAGTAAAAAATATAATCATTCTAAAAGCTCTACCAGAAAATACATTTGGAAACATCTAACTTTAAACAAAGTATTAAACTATAATGTTTATAAGTCTGAACCTTTTGACAAATTATCAGTTCTTACCTCGTGCTCGTACCCGACTTTCCTCTTCCTCTGCATCTCTGAGTATTTGCTTAGCATGATTCAGTGAGGATTCACACTGCAGAAGGTTTTTCACATGTGCAGCCAGTGAATCTACACTACTACCACCACCATCCTCACTCTCTGACAGACCCTCTTCCGCTCTGCTATCTGTTATGCTTGTCTTGGGTGAAACATATGGAAGGAAGTTTAGAAGAACATCAGAAACAGATTCCAAAGACTCTGGTAAATTACTGTCCCATGAGCAGGAACCATTTCCATCACTTGCATCACTACTTGAATCACTTCTTATAATAGTCATCATAGGGATAATTATTTTATTCCCAATGGTTCCACAACACCCTTCAGGTTCAGACCTCATTACAGATTTGGTTGCTTGATACTGCCTCAGGGTTTCTTCTAATACCATACTGGCTTTGCTTTCTGCTTCCTGTAGAGGGCTTTTAACTGTAGTTGAACTAATAAACTCCCAATTTTCAATGCCTCTCTGACATTTCAAGTTTGTCTGTGTGCCAATATCCTTCTGTACACACTTGGTGCTTGGGCTTTCCTCTGTGAATGGCTGTCTCTGAAGCAAGTCACCATCAGATACATCAGTTGTGGAGGGTTCTTTGAAGCAAACCACTTTCTTAGACTGTATACATGAAATATCATTAACATCTCTGAAAGGGACAAGGGGAGCAGGAAAATTGCATCGTTTCAATGCTATATTTTCTGCCTCCATTAAAAGTGTCTGAATTTCTTTAAGAGTTTTAGAACTATTTGCTGTATCCTGAATTTCTTCAGAGCCAACATCTCTAAAACCTGCAGATTCTGGTTTATTTTTTACAACTCTGTTATCAGCCTGGGAATCTAAAGGCATATTATTTAAGCTAATGCTGGAGTCAGAAGAATTCAAATTATCTATTAGCCTTTGGACGTGTTCTGAAACAAGTCTGTGCTTCTCACCATGTGAGTCAGTACCAGTGGAAACTGTTTGCAACCCAGTAATTTGATAAGCTTGCACAAGACCACTTGTGACCTTCAGAGTATCTCCAGTTAGATGTCTATCTGGCAAATCCTTCTGATAGAAAATATTCGGTTTCTCTCTGTGTGAAAAGGAACTTGGAGGAGCTGCTGGTAATACTGTTTTCTGGCTAGCTGGTACAGGAATTGTTGAAACCTTCAGCAAATCTTCAGTTAGATGTCTGCCTGGCAATTCCTGTGGAGAGAAGGTATTAGATTTCTCTCTGTGAAAATAAGAATTAGAGAGAGGTACTGGTTTCCCAGTATTCACATCAATTGGTTTGGGAACAGCTGAAATTGTTAGAATATCTTCAGTTTGATCTCTCTCTGGCAATTGCTCTTGAAATAAAATACCAGGCTTTACTCTTTGAGAATAGTCACTTTGAAAATCTGTCAGTAATGGAGTCTTCTGGTCATCTGGTTCAATCACAGTTAAAATCTTGGGCTTCTCTCCATGTGAGTAGGAGCTAGGGATAGCTGTTGTAATCTCAGTTTTCTGGTCGTCCGGTATACTCACAGTTGAAACTTTGAGTTTCTCTTTATGTGAGTACAAACTAGAAGGACCTGTTGGTATCCCACTCTCCTGCTCTGCTGGTATAGAAACAGCTGAAACTTTCAGAGTCTCTTCAGTGAGATAACTTTCTGGCAACTCCAGTTGAGAAAAAACACTGGGCTTCTCTCTATGTGAGTAGTAACTTAAAGGTATTGTTGGTGACTTCTGGTCACCTTGTCCAGGAAGAACAAAAATATCTAAAGCTTCTTCAGTAGTATCTGGCAACTCCTGTTGATGAAAAATACTGGGCTTCTCTCTCTGCAAATAGGAACTAGAGGACACTATTTGTATCCCAGTCTTCTGGTCAGCAGGTTCAGGAATCCCTACCGTTTTCAAAGCTACTTCAGTAGGATCTGGCAACTCCTGCTGATAAGAAATGATGGACTGCTCTCTCTCTGAGTAGGAATCATAGGGCACTATTTGTATCCCAGTCTTCTGGTCAGCTGGTCCAGGAACTCTTAAAACGTTCAAAGCTTCTTCATAAAAATGTGGCAACTCTTGCTGGTAAGAAATAACAGGCTTCTCTCTTTGTGAGTAGGAAGTAGAGGGCACTAGTCGTATAACATTCGTCTGGTCAACCGCTCCAGCAATGCCTAAAAGTTTTAAACCTTCTTCATTCAATTCAGGCAAGTCCTGCTGGTAAGAATCACTGAGTTTCTCTCTATTTGAGTAGGAAGTAGAGGGGACAATTGGTATGTCAGTCTTCTGATCAGCTGGTCCAGGAGCATTTAAAACTTTCAGAGCCTTTTCAGTTAGATGACCATCTGGCAACTCCTGTTGGTAAGAAATAACAGGTTTCTCTCTATGTGAATAGAAAGAAGAGGTCGCAGTAGGTATTCCAGTCTTCTGGTCAACTGGACCAGGAGCACCTAAAACTTTCAGAGCTTCTTTAGTTAGGTGACTGTCTGGCAGGGCTTGTTGATCAAAAATAACGGGCTTCTCTCTATGTGTGTATAAGCTAGAGGACACAGTTGGAGTGCCAGTTTTCTGGTCAACTATTCCAGGAACAGCTGAAACTTTCAGAGCTTCTACAGGTAGATGACTATCTGGCAGGGCCTGTTGGTAGAAAATAATGGGCTTCTCTCCAAGTGTATAGGAACTTGAAGGTGTCGTTACTGTGCCAGTCTTTTGTTCAGCAGGTCCAAGGGCAACTGAAACTTTCAGAGTCTGTTCAGGTAGAAGACTGCCTGGAGAGGCCTGTTGGTATAAAATATTGGGCTTCTCTCTATGTGAGTGGGAAACAGAGGTTATAGTTGGTGGTGTGCCACGCTTCTGGTCAGTTGGTGCAGAAGGAGCTGAAACTTTCACAGCTTCTTTAGTTAACTGACTGTCTGGTATGCCCTGCTGGTAGAAAACACCAGGCTTCTCTGTAGGTGAGTAGGAAGTAGAGGTTACAGTTAGTATTTTAGTCTTCTGGTCAGCTGTTCCTGGAACAGCTGAAGTTTTCAGAGCTTCTTTAGTTTGCTGGCTGACTGGCTGGACCTGATGGGAGAAAACATCAGGCTTCTCTCTCTGTGAGTAGGAAGCAGAAGTTACAGTTGGTGTGCCAGTCTTCTGTTCAACTGTTCCAGGAACAGCTGATACTTTCTGAGGTTCTCCAGTTAGATGACTATCTGGAAAAACCTTCTGGTAGAAAATACCAGGCTTCTTTGTAAGTGAGTATAAACTAGAGGGTATTGCTGGTATGCCAGTCTTCTGATCAGCCGGTCCAGGGACAGCTGAAACTTTCAGAGCTTCTTCAGTTAGCTGATGGTCTGGCAGGGCCTGTTGGTAGAAACTATCAGGCTTCTCTGTAGGTGAGTAGGAAGTAGAGGGAACAGTTAGTGTGCCAGTCTTCTGGACAACTGTTCCAGGAACAGCTGACACTTTCAAAGCCTCTCCAGTTAGATGACTATCTGGCAAGACCTGTTGGTAAAAAATGGCAGGCTTCTTTCCATGCAAGTATAAACCAGAAGTTGCTGCTGGTGTGCCAGTCTTCTGGTCAGCTGGTCCAGGAGCAAGTAAAACTTTCAGAGCTTCTTCAGATAGATGACTATCCGACAGGGTCTGTTGGTAAAAAATATCAGGCTTCTCTCTATGTGAGTATGAACTAGAGGGTATTGTTGGTATGCCAGTAGTCTGGTCAGTGGGTCCAGAAACAGCTGAAACTTTCAGACCCTCTTTAGGATGATGACTGTCTAATAACACCTGCTGGTACAAAATACTAGGTTTCTCTTTCTGTGAATAAGAACTAGACTGTACTGTTGGTACCCCAGTCTTCTGATCAGCCGGTCCAGGAACAAGTGAAACTTTCAGAGCCTTTTCAGTTGGATGACTATCTGGTACTTCCTGCTGATAAAAAACACTGGGCTTGTCTCTATGTGAGAAGGAAGTAGAGGTTACAGTTGATATCCCAGACTTTGGGTCAGCCAATCCAGGAACAACTGAAACTTTCAGAGTCTCTTCAGGTAAATGACTGTCTGGCACTTCCTGTTGGTAGAAATTATTAGATTGCTCTATATGTGAGTAGAAACTAGAGGACACTGTTGGTATTCCAGACTTCTGGTCAGCTGATCCAGAAATAGGTGAAACTTTCAGAGCTTCTTCAGGGAAACGACTGTCTAGCAGGGCCTGTTGGTAGAAAATAATGGCCTTTTCTCTGTGTGAGTAGAAACTAGATGGCTCTGAGGGTGACCCACTATTCTGGTCACCTGGTCCAGGAACAGCTGAAACTTTCAGAACCTCTTCCGTTAGATGACTATCTGGCAAAGTTTGTTGATATAAAATACTGGGCTTCTCTCTCTGTGAGTAGGAAGTAGAGGTTACAGTTGGTAATGCAGTCTTCTGATCAGCCGGTCCAGGAACAGCTGAAACTTTCAGAGCTTCTTCAGTCTGACTGTCTAGCCACTCTTGTTGGTAAAAAATACCAGGCTTCTCTCTATGTGAGTAGGAAGTAGAGGATACAATTGGTATCCCAGTCTTCTGGTCATAAGTTCCAGAAACATCTGAAACCTTCAGAGTCTGATCAGTTAAATGCCTTTCTGGCAAGGTCTGTTGATAGAAAATAAGGGGAGTCTCTCCATGTGAGTATGAACTAGAGGATACTGTAGTTATCCCAGTCTTCTGCTCAGCTGGTCCAAGAGTAGCTGAAACTTGCAGAGGCTCTTCAGTTAAATTACTCTCTGGTACCTCTTCTTGGTAAAAAATACTGGGCTTCTCTCTCTGCGAGTAGGAAGCAGAGGTTACAGTTGGTGTCCCAGTCTTATGGTCAGCTGGTTCAGGAATAGATGCAACTTTCAGAGTCTCTTCAGGTATATGACTACCTAGCACAACTTGTTCATTAAAACTAACAGGACTCTCTCCAAGTGAGTAGAAAGTAGAGGTTAGAGTGGGTGTCCCAGTCTTCTGGTCAGCTGGTCTAGGAACAGGTATAACTTTCAGAGTCTCTTCAGGTACATGACTGTCTGGCACAACTTCTTCAAAAAAAATATCTGGTCTCTCTCCAAGTGAGTAGAAAGTGGAGGTTACAGTGGGTATCCCAGTCTTCTGGTCCGTTTGTCCAGGAGTGGTTAAGACTTTCAGAGCCTCTCCAGTTAGATGATTGACTGGTAAGCCTTGTTGGTAGAAAATATTGGGCTTCCCCCTGTGTGAGTAGGAACTGGAAAGTACTGTTGGTGTCCCAGTCTTCTGGTCAGCTGATTCAGGAATAGCTGTGACTTTGAGAGCCTTTTCAGTTGGATGAGTGTCTGCTAATGTCTTGAGGTTGAGAATATCAGTGTGTTGACCAGTAGTATTCTGTTGAGAAGAACTTACAGACAACTGAGACAGGTCTTCGAGGGACAAGGATAAATGAGATCCAGTATCTGAATCTCCAGGTATGGTAGTGATGCCTGATTTCAAGTTAGATTGAGTAATTTCACCTGTGTCTCCTTTAGCAGTGTGTCCTAAAGAAAAAGAGATTTGGTAATATTACATACGTTATTTTCAATTTTAAAATTTCTTTCTTTCTTTTTTTTTTTGAGTTGGAGTCTCACTCCATCGCCCAGGCTAAAGTGCAGTGGCACACTCAAGGCCACTCCAGCATCGACCTGCTGGGCTCTAGTGATCCTTCCGCCTCAGCCTTCCAAGTAGCCAAAACTACCAGCGCGTGCTACCGCACCTGGCTAATTTTTGATTTATTGTAGAGACAAGGTCTCACCAAGTTGCCCAAGTTGGTCTCAAGCTCACAGGCTCAGGCAATCCACTCACCTCTTATAATTTTAAAAAGGACACCAGTGATATTTTTAAGTTAGTCTTTGTCTTCATTACTGTTATTCTTATTTTCTAATTATGAATTACTGTAACTTTATAAATTTTACAAGTTCTTAATTATTAATAACTAAGTAAGTATCAACAGTTTTATATGGTTAATCCTCCAGTAAACCAATAGATGCTTGCCTCAATATTAGCTTATTTTAAACTCATATTCTCTCATAACTAAACTATAACATGTATATGCCAGTTCAAGTAGGAATTTTTGATACCTTTATTGGCAAAGTAGATGTAAATATAACCCCCTCCGAAGTGCCTGCATAGTGATACTTCATTAATGTGTCCCGTTGATAAATGTATGCCATTTAAATAACATGCAACACAATATCATGTTAAATGTAATAAAATTACTGAGTTTTAAAACAGCACTGCTTTGTAACATCAAAATCACATACAAGCTCACATTACAGTCTGTATATTTTATTTCTCTATAATTTTGTTGTTGCTATCACTAAATTATTTTTTAATGTGAAAGTAGAAATTGTTAAGGTAAGTGGATTGTAGACTCTTTTGCACTCCTAAGTGGGCAAGGGTTTCACAAAGTTAATGAACTGCTCGTGTAGTGGAAAGTTCATGAATTCTGCACTCAGACATCAAATCCAAAACACACTATTTCCTAATAGTATAACTCTGGGAAAGTTAGTTTCTTCAATATACCACCTCCACAGGGTTGTGGAGAAGATTAAATGAGAGCATGTATGTAAAGTACTTGGCAAAGAGGAAGTACACTCTCATAGAAGTTCCCTCTGAGCAGGAGGAAGATATAATTTCAGACCTTGCTTCCAGGTCTCTCATCTTTAAGAGAAAATTCCAGAGTCTGGCAACAAACCAAAGTTCTCCCTTGCTCTGAGCCACACTCAGGTTCTCTCCTTGCCCTGAGTACCCTGCATTTTCAAGGGAGAAGACATCCAACAAATAACAACTTAAGGTAGTAATAAGGCTAAACCAAAGATGAGGGCTTTAATCAAAATTAAGCAGGAATGGATAATTGAATCAACTAAGTTTAGAGGCAGAAAACACAAACCCCAGTGCCCACCAAACAATATAAAGAAAGGCACATAGGTCATGCAAGTCATAGAGATGGCCTCATGTTAATCAGAAATCAATAAAACAGTGACAAAACACTGACAAGACACTAATGTACAGGTCTTCATAACAACTGAGATATAGTAATTCAACCAAATCCGATTTCCATTTTGATTCAACCCACTTTCTTGAGAACTGATCCCTACTGAAATACAAAGCCTTTTATCCCCTTATTTTATTCCCCCATGCAGTCTACCCAGACATGCTAATTCATTTAATATTCAAAAATTCATTAAGTCATTCAACAGATATTTATTGAGCACATTTCATGGCCAGATGCAAATAAAATATTAGCAGAGCCCAGAGCTTAAGTTCTTGTGGGAGACAGAAGCAAGTAAAGAACCAATTACTATATTCTGTGTGAGAACTTTTATAAGGGAAGCTGTTTACAGGATACTATGGGAACATATATAAGGAGTACATGACTCTTTTCTAAAGAGTCATGGTGAATGGTAAAAACCAGAAAAGATTTCCTGAAAGACATCTAAGCTAAGAACAGAAGGATAAAGAAAAGAAGTTAGGCAAAGATGGGCATAAAAAATGAGAAAGAGTGTTCCAAGCAGAGAAAATAGCATCTGTGGGATTAAGAAGACAAGAGGGTCCAGCATGATAAAGGAATGACAGTGGTTCAATAGCATTAAAGAGGCAAGTGTAAGGCGAATGAGGTAAGTAGGGACTTTCCATGACATACTAAGGACTTTGAAATTTATCCTGAGGGTAACAATGGAATGCCAGAGTTTCAACCTAGTATGTGACATTATCAAGTCTGCCTCACAAATACAGTATTCTTGCTTAATACAGAAAATGGATAAGAAGGCAGAAAAGAGGACCAGTTTCCCATTTCTCATGCAGTAATCCAAAAAAAAGAGAAAATTAGAGTTTGATAATCATCATCTAAGGGATTGGGTGACTGGACAGGGGTGAGGGCAAAAGAATAATACAAGTTTTTAGCTTGGTTATAAGTAGACACTCATTCACTAATAGGAAATATAGATGTAAGAGTAGATTTGAAGAGACGATGATTGTTCCATTTTTAAAGTAACAATTTTAAGATATGTATGAGCATCCAAATGAAGATATTCTATAAGTAGTTAGATACAAATATTGGGAGCATGAGATCCATCTATATAGAGTACTACATTTGGAAGTCATCAGCCATAGAATATAGCTGAAGCCCTGGGTATACATACTACCTCCAAAGAAGTTAAGATCCTTTCTTGCACAAGGCATGATTTCCCATGATGCCTTTACCTGGTACTGTAAGCAAGCTGGGGACAACCAATATTAACTATACCACCACTAATGAATAAACTCTTAAGTTAGGAAGCAATCATCAAGATTCTTTCGTACCTGTATTATATGCCAAGATTTGTGTTAGGCATAGAATAGAAATATAATTTGGTGCCCTCTCTGAGAAAGAATTTGGATAAACTGTTGGTGTGTTAGGTTTATGGTAAGGTTATAGAGGTATTTAAAATCCAAAAAAGGAGAGAACAATATGAAAGTAAGTAATCCAAATCCTCTTAGAGAAAGTGGGGCTTGAACTAGCCCTTAAATCTAAAGTAGAATGTAGAGATATTGTGAAGAAAGAAAATGGCATTCCAGAGAAGGAAAAATATATAAGCAAAACATCAGAGGGAGGAATGAACATCACTCTAAAGGTAAAGAAATAAAAACAACAAAAAATATGGCTTGCGTGGTATGACCAAAATGTACAAGAAAGAAAATTCAGGTCGAATAAACAGAATTTAGAAGGTCTTGGTAATCAGTCAGAAGCTTTCAGATTTTATAGAGGAGAAAGGAGGACGTTATCATCAATGTTCAAGGAGAATACAAGTTGGTTTTAGGGGAGATAAAAGGTGGTATAATGTGGTGACTAAGAAGAGAGCTCTAATTTTGCCAGTTCTCATCATAAAAAATATGTGAGGTGACAAATATGTTGATTAGCTTGATTTAATTATTGCACAATGTATACATACATCAAAACGTCATGTTATGTACCACAAGTATAAACAATTTTTATTTGTCAATTTAAAAAATAACTTAAAAGACCTGTTGAAATTCATAATAGTTAAGAAAATGTGGTATTGCTGAAATGAGAAACAAAGAGACAAAGGGAACAGAATAAAGAGCCCAGAAACAGGCTCACACATATACAGTGACCTGAAATACTATAAAGGTGATGTTGAAGTAGGAAAAAAAAAAGGTGGGGAGTAAGAATGCAGCTCTGAAGAAAGAGTGCCTGGATTCATGACTGGCATGCTACTATTTTATTAGCTGAGGGGTCTTGGACAAGTCATTTAATTTCTCTAGTTTCAGTTTGCTTACATATCAAATAAGATACCAACAGTACCCATCATCATAAGTCAGGAATAAACATAAAATAGTATAAACATAACATGATAATAATAATGTAATACAGATTGAGCATTCCTAATCCAAAAATTTGAAATCCAAAATGTTCTAATGAGTATTTCCTTTGAGCATCATGTCAACAGTCAAAAATTTTCAGATTTTGAAGCATTTTGAACTTCAGATTTTTGCAATGAGCCATGATCATGTCACTGCACTCCAGCCTGGGTGACAGAGTAGACTCCAACACACACAAAAAAAAGTTAGGAGGATTTCATGGCATAGATGTCCTCGCCTTCTGTGGCTTGAGATCCCTGAGGTTATTCAGTATTGCCTGAGAAAGATCTTTACCTTGCTTCTCACACCCTGACTTCCCCATTTGATGATTTCTAACAATAACCAAAAGAGAGTAACACATCTTTTTTTTTTTTTTGAGTTGGAGTCTCACTCCATCACCCAGATTGCAGCGCAGTGGCAAGCTCACAGCCACCTCAGCGATGACCTGTTGGGGTCAGGTGATCCTTCCGCATCAGTCTTCCAAGTAGCCAGAACTACAGGCGTGCGCTACCATGCCCAGCTAATTTTTTCATTTATTGTAGCGATGAGGTCTCATCAAGTTGCCCAGGCTGGTCTTGAACCCATGGGCTCAGGCAATCCCCTCACCTCAGCCTCCCAAAGTGCTGGGGTTACAGGCTTGAGCCACTGCCTCCGACTGAGTAACACATCATATTAATACATATTCACACATTCATATATTCAAATCTGTACTTGTCTTCTGGTTCCAGACAAAATGACACAAATTCACTTTTCCCTTCTCCTCCTTAGAAACAATTCAACAGGCAATCATAAAAAGACTGAAAGGCAGAAGTGAATGACAGACTGACCAAGAACCTCAGAACTAGAGGAATGATATGGCAGTCAGTTCCTGGGTTTTCTTTTTAACTTTTGTATATCCCAGGCTGGACTCTGAAGAGGCCTGTAATGTGGAAACACTGCCAGGAATAGTAATAGGAATAAACAGACAGGAAAGGAAGGAAGGAGAGTAAAAGCCCAAGAAAAATCTGTTGTCTATGGTCCAAGGACTAAAACTCAGACAGGCCAGGAGAGTTGGCAGACAGTCCTACTCCCCACCTCCCACCCAGCAGCAATAGGTAGGCTTGCTCCACCTGAACCACAGTAGGGTGCCAGTAGAAAATAGGCAGGGAGACCAATCTCTGCCCTCACTACCACCACCACCAAGCAGTATCAGAGAAAACAGCTCTGCCTGTAATAATGGCACCAGCAGGTCTATCATCTCCTAATTCCCAACCCAGTGGAAAAAGGCAGCCTGGCTAGGCACTTTCTCAAATTGTATGCTGACAAAAACTGAAGGGGAAGTCCACTAGCACTGTGAAACCCAGAGCAGTTCCAAAGAAATGTTCTCCATCCCAGGAATCCGGCATCCTATATACCTCACCTAGATGCACCAGGAGCCTAGATAAAAGTACTTTCCACCCTCATGAATGGCATCAGCAAGAATCAAGTGGAAGACCCACTGTTACCAGGTATCTAAGAACAGCCCCAGGGAAGTAGTACCTACCCTGTGGATCAGAAACTCTCTCTTCCCACACAGTAGCAGCAAGCCTAGAAAACAGTATTTCATTCCTGTAAGTAGCACCAGCAGTAACTGAGCAGGAGCTTCAATGGCACCACTGAAGCAAACCAGAATCCAGGTTCCCTGAAAACTAAATTATCTTTGGGATCACAACCCATATAAGAAGGGACCCAAATAAAACTGGAATTCATTTATAAAAAACAGTGTATTTATTTTTACATGTTTAAATTTCAGTCACCTTCAAAGTACTCTCCATCTGATGCAATATACCGTTTGAGATGCTTTTTCCACTGCTCAAAACAGTTTTTGAACTCATCGATTTTGATGCCTTTTAGTGTGCCTGCTGTTTTGTTTTTTTCCCACCTCTCCATATCAGCAAAACGTTTCCCTTTGAAGATATTTTTCATCCAGGGAGACAAAAAAAAAGTCGCTCAGGGCAAGACTAGGTGAATAGGAAGGGTGGGGCACAGGGGTCATGCTGTTTTTGGTCCAAAACTGCTGAACATTCAACATGGTATGGGCAGGTTGTTTGTGTAAATCACCTGTCATGAAATGGGCAAACGCGTTGAAAGAATCTCCAAAAAAAAAATTCACTGATGCTAAATGCCGCCTCTCATAACAATGCTAGCTGGTACACTGATGCCGATGGGTTCCCAGAACACTTACCTAGCAGAGGAAGCCAGTATTACAAGGGGCCTGCCCTCCAAAAAGGTAATTCCGGTTTTTTTGGGTCCCCCCTTATAAACAGGCCAGAACCTATATACAAAACCTAAATGGAACAACTGCCTGCTATAGCAAAGATTCTAAATAGAATCCAAAACTCTCCTAATATCTAAAACACCCAGGATACAATCAAAAATCATTTATGGCCGTGTGCAGTGGCTCATACCTATAATCCCAGCATTCTGGGAGGCCGAGGTGGAAGAATTGCTTGAGCCCAAGAGTTCAGGACCAGCCTGGGAAACATAGCAAGATCTTGACTCAAAAGAGAAAAAAATCAAATAAATTAGCCAGGCATGGTGATGCACACCTGTAGTCCCAGCTAGTTAGGAGGCTGAGGTAGAAAGATCACCTACCCAGGCTCGGTGGCTCAGCCTGTAATCCCGTGCCTTTGGGAGGCTGAGGTGAGTGGACTGCCTGAGCCCGCAGGTTCAAGACCCGCCTGGGCAACTTGGCGAGACCTCATCTCTTCAATAAATCAAAAAATTAGCCAGGCGTGGTAGCGCTCACCTGTAGTTCCAGTTACTTGGAAGGCTGAGACAGAAGGATTGCCAGAGCCCAGCAGATTGAGGCTGCGGTGGCCAGGAGCGTGCCACTGCCCTCCAGCCTGGACGACAGAGTGAGACTCCAACTCAAAAAAAAAAGAAAGATCACCTGAGCCCAGGAGGTTAAGGCTGCAGTGAGCTATGATCACACCACTGCAGTCCAGCCTGGGAGAGAGAGAGAAATATCGACTCAAAAAAAAAAAAATCATCTGTAATACTAACCCCAGATTGATTGAGAAAAGACACTCAAATGATCCAAACGTCAAGATGAGTTAGATAACAACAGGGACTTTAAAGCAGTCATCTTAAATATGCTTCAACAAGCAATTCGGAATTCACTTTAAACAAACAAAACGAAAAATCTCAACAAAGAAAGTTATTTAATAAAACCAAATGGAAAAATTAAACTACTGAAAATTACACTAAATGATTAAGAAATTTGCTGAAAAGGCTCATCAGTAAAATAGAGATGACACGGGATAGAATCAGTGAACTTGAGGACAGAAATAGAATTAGTAAGTCTGAACAGAGAGCTAATAGATTTTTTTTAAAAATAGGAACTGGTGAACTAGAACAACAGGTCTAACAGTCTTATCATCAAATGACAGAAACAGAGGAAGAGGGATCTAAAAAAACTATTGAAAGAAATAGTGGCTGAAAACATCCCAAATTTGAAGAGATATAAGCTTATAAATTCAAGACGCTAAGTTAGCTTCAAATAAGATACACCCAAAGAAATCCACACCCAGACACAACACAATTACACTTCTGAGAACTAAAGATAAAGAAAAATCTTGAAAGCAGAGTATCATGCATTACCTACAGAGCAACATCAACTGAATGTTACCTGACTTCTCACCTGGAAATACAGAGGCTAGAAGAAAGTAGCACAACATTTTAGAAAACATAATTCTATCATCTGGTGCAATTATCTTTAATGAATAGGAAACAGACATTTTCAGGTGAAAAGAAAACTAACAATTTGTTGTGGATAGAACTAACCACAAAGAATGAGTGAGTTCACCAAACACAAAGAAAATAGCAGAAAGAGGTTTAAAATTTCAGGGGAAAAGAACAACAGAATGGGTAAAAATAAATTAATATAATATACTATCATTCTCTTCATGAGTTTCTTAAAACATATTTGGTGACTGAAGCAAAAATTGTACTGCCATGTGGTGCTCAGTGTCATGTAAAGGAAGTATTAAAACAACTACATTTTAAAAGTGGGGAGGTTAAAGGGAATGAACTATGCTTCACTTACAGTGGTAAAAATTTGATACCAGTAGTCTGTTACAAATGATGTAAATCCATTGTTAATAACCAGAGCAACCACTAAGAAAACTGTCCAAAACAATAAACACAAAATACTCTAGAGTGCAAAATGGAATCATATAACCCATAGTAAAGCAAGACAAGAGAAACAGAGGAACAAAGAAAAAATTAATAAAATTGCATACTTACAGCCTAATAAATCAATATTTAGCTTGGGCATAAATGGCCTAACAAACTAAAATATAGATATTAGCAGACTAGATTTTTTAAGTGATCCAATAATATGATATCTACAAAAAAATGCACTGTAAACATAATAACATAGGAAGATTAAAAATATAAAGGTAGAAAAAGAGCTATTGTACAAACAATAATTTTTTAAGGTAGAAGTGGTTACAATATTAGATAAAGTAGACTTCAGAACAAAGAAAATTACTAGAGGCAAAGAGGGATATCACATAATGGTAAAGGACCAGCCCCCAAGAAGACACAGCAATCCTAAATGTATATACAACAAAATCCAGTGTGATGTGATAAAGGCACTAAGAAATGAAAATAAGGACTGAAAAGGTAAGAACTGAAAAGTTAAGAACTAAATCTGAACAAGAATTTAAATAAAATTCTGTGCCTTTTTGTATTCTCAATTGGCCACCCTTTCTGCTATTGCATTTCATAAGGTTCTGTCCTTGGCATTTTAATTTTCTCTATACCCATGCTCCCACAGAAAACTTAAGTATTCTTATGGCATAATTTAATCATGGATTATTGAGATCTTCCAAATTTACATTTCTCATTTCCCATTTGATCAACTGGCTTTGAAGACACTTCAAACCAAATGATCTCCTGACAAATCTAGCTCAGTATTCCCAAAACTAAATTTACTTCCCTATTTGCTAATGGTGTCATCAATTCTCAATAATCCAGGATCAAGTTTGTCCTGTACTTTGAATCCTCAAGTTCTGTTAAGCGTGTAGCTACTTTACCCACTTGTAAATTATCTTGACTCTTAGGATTAAATTTAAAGCAAAGCTCAGCAGTCACTTTCTGCCTGTTATGACACAGGATACAAGGATTTGCCAATAAAGAATCAGGGCAACTGATGTCAAGAGCCCATTTCAATACAATGTTTAGCGAACATGAACAAAAACACTTATTTGTCTCCCCTCAACCTACTGGTAATGGAGGGATTCTTGCCTGATGGAAATGGTGGAATACATGACACCCACCACTGTACAGAGGAGACTGACAGTAGTTTATCAGTCACATATACTCACATCCTGTGGTAGCAAGACACCAGGCCATGCAGGGCCAAACACATGAGAACCAAACACATGGGAACAGAATGAACAAGCAGGAACTATAGGAGTCAGGTTTGTAGAAGCAAGAAAGGATAATCATTGATTCCCATATAAGAATGCGAATGGCAAATATCACAGGCTGGCAGGGGAGTAAAACCCATTAGGTTGAGCACCAGGTGTAATATAGCTGGTCTGGCTGATATGAGAACTAGCTGTGTGGGAAGCCATTACAATTAGGAGGAGGACATATCTGGCAAGAGCAGGCAAACTTGTGGTTAGGTCTTCTGAGGTCCTCCCAACATCAGATGTCAAGGCAGCACATATTAAATCTTAATCCCAGGCTCTATACCACAATAGTATACTAAGCTTATATCTCAAAAATTCAGAGCCTTACTGGTAGAAATGAGACATAACCAAATAATTAAAATGGTACAAATGGGTACATCAATGGACATAACCCATAAGGTAATAAGGCAGAATAAAATAGGATGACATAGGAGAAAGGTTGCAAAGAAAGACTACAAGAAGTAACCTACCACCATCCAGTCCCTACTTGTAGAGTAGAAGATTTACCCCAGGCATGGCAAGCTAAGAATACCAAGCTCTAATCATCCCTACCCCAGATCACTGTAGGTGGAAGAACTGTTCCAGGAGAGGCAATCTAAGAAGACCAGAGACTACCATCCTCACCTAGCACCACAGTCATAGAAAAGAGGTATGTTATCCCGAGAGAAGTGGACTGCTAAACCTGACCTCAAATCCAAAGCAGTGCCACAAAGCTTCTGACCAGAAGAGGCAACCTACAAGAATGGAGAGCGCCACACATCTCATCAAAAAGAGAGTAAGACATAGAACTTAGAAAGAACCAAATGGAAATTTTGGAGTTGAAAAATACAATAACTGAAATGGAAATTTACTAGACGCTCATCAGTAGACATGAGCAGACAGAATTAAAAAATCAGCAAATGGAGATAAATCAATAAATATTATGCAAGAATAAAAGGAGAAAAAAATAAAGAAAATAAACAAAGGTTCCAAGGCCTGTGAGACAAGACTAAGCGTACTAATATTCGTGGATTTGGCACATGGAAGATGGTAACTGGGGCAGAAAGAGAAAGAAGCATAAAAAATACTCAAAAAAAAAAAAAGATGGCTGAAAACAGCCCAAATTAGATGGGCTGTAGACAGTATCTACAAATCTGACATGTTCAGTGAGCTCAAAGTAGAATAAATACAGAGATTCACACTGAGACATATCATAATCAAAATACTGAAAGACAAAGAGAATATCTTGAAAGCAGCAAAAGAAAACAAATTACATACAAAGAAAGTAAGATAATAGCTGACTTCTCATTAGACACTATAAAGGCCAGAAAACAGTGGAGAGACATATTCAAAGTGCTGAAAGAAAAAGACTGTCAACTAAGAATTCTAAACCTAGCAAAACTACGTTTCAAAAAGGTGAAATAAGAACATTCCCAGATACACAAAGATAGAGAATTTACTGCTAGCAAACCCATCTTATGAGAGATAATATAGAAAGCTCTGTAGGCTGAAAAACAAGTGGTACCAAATAGTAATATACATTTATATAACAAAACAAATAGTGATGCTAAAGATAATTATATAACTATCACCAAAAAAAAAACCTTGCATGCTTCTTTTCCTGACTTTAAAAGCAATTTTTAAATGTATGAAGTAATAAGTATATAAATATATTGTTATTGTTGGGGCTTTAACATAGAAATGTAACATATTTGACTGTTAAGGGCAAAAGGAGAAAAGTAGGGGCAAAGCTGAAGTAGAATACAAAAATGACAACAGATAGTAACAAATCCACAGGAGGAAATTAAGAGAACAAAAAGTAGTAAATAAAAATGTTAATACAATTAACTATATAAAAACTTGTTCTTCTCTTGGCTTCTTTAAAATATGTGACATTATATAAATAATTATAATAATGTAACACTGTTATTTTAGGGTTTGTAACACATACATGTATAACATGTATAACAATAATAGCACCCCAAAAAGGGAAGAGGAAATAGAACTATGGAAGAGTAAGTTTTTGTACTTCACTAGAATCAAGTAAGTATAAATCAGAAGTATATTCTGATAAGATAAACATTATAAGTCCTAAGAATATAACAACAACAAAAACTACCTAGAAAATCACTGAAGAAATTAAAGTAAAAGTACTACACTAGAAACTATTCACTTAATGCAATAAAAAGCAGTAAAGGAGGAACAGAAGAACAAAAGAAACAAGACATATTTTTTAAAAATAAACCAGAAAATGTGAATCTAATCATATCAATAATAACATTAAATATGGAGTAAATAATCACATCAAAAGGTAAAGACTGTAAGATGAAATTAAAAAACTAAACTCAAGACCCAACTATATGCGTTTTCAGAAGATATGTGTATCATTTTAGATTTTAAAATACTAATAGGTTGAAAGTAGAGAGATTAAAATAGATAAACCATACAAGCAGCAACTGTAAGAGCTGGAGTATCTATGCTAACATAAGACAAAATGGACTTTAAGACAAAAAAAGTTACTATAAATAAAGAGAGACAATTTATAATAATAAAAAGGTCAATTTATCAGGAATATATAACCATCATAAACATATATGGACCTAATATCATAGTGTCAAAATAGATTAAGTAAATCTGAGAGAAAAGGGAGAAACAGATAATTAAACAGTATAACAGTTGAAGACTTCAATACCCTACTTTCAAAAAATGAAGTAAACAACTAGGCAGAAGGTCAACAAGGACACAGAAGACTTGCACACACACACTCCCATTAGAACAAAGAGACATCTATAGAACACACCACCTAACAACAGCAGAATACACATTCTTCTCAAGTGCAAATTGTACATTCTACAGGATGAACTACGTGTTAGAGCATAAAACAAGCCTAAGTAAAAGTTTAAAAGACTGAAATTATACAGGTATTTTTCCCAACAAAAATTGAATCAAGTGAAATATCAATAACAGATGGAAATCATGAACATGTGGAAATTAAACAACACATTCCTAAATAACCAAAGGATCAATGAACAAAAATCACAGTGAAAACTGGAAAATACTTGTAGATGAATTAAACAAAAACATAACAAACCAAAACATAGAGCATGCAGCTAAAGCAGTGCTAAGAAATTTAGCAGTTTCTACAAATACCTACATTAAAAAGATCTCAAATCAACAGCCTAACTTGTCCACCTTAAGAAAGACTAAAAAGCACAAACTAAGCCTAAAGCAGGTGGAAGGAAGAAAATAATAAAGATTAAAATAAAAATAAATAAAACAAATTAGAAACAGAAAAAATAAAGATTAGAAAAGAAAAATTTCTCAGAAATGTACAGCAAAAATGATAAAATTTAGCTAGATTCATCAAGAAAGAAGAGAGAAAACTTAAATTACTATAATCAGAAATGAAAGAGAGAGTATTGCAACCGACCTTATTGCAATAAAAGGAATTATATAAGAATATGACAAACAGCCATATGCCAACAAATTAGATAACCTAACTTAGTGAACGAATTCCAAGTAAGATACAAACTGTAAAAACTGATTCATGAAAAATGTAAAATCTAAATAAACTTATTGCAAGCAAAGAGAGGAATTAGTAATTTTAAAACTTTCTGCAAAGAACAGCCCAGGTAGTTTTATAGTAAATTACATTAAAAAACAATTGATACCAATCCTTTACAAGTCTTCCAAAGATCAGAAAAGGAAGGAATGTTACCTAATTCAATTTATGACACCAATATTACTCTTTTACCAAACATCACAAGACAAAAACGTCACAAGAAGTCTACAAATCAATGTCTATTATAAATACAGGCAAAAAATTGTTCAAAAAAAATACTGATAAAATCCAGCAATATACAAAAAGGATTAAATATCAAAACTGAGTGGGATATATAGCCAAAAATATAAAGTTAGTTCATTACATGAAAAATCAATTAATAATGTATGATATTAGAGTAAAGGACAAAAGCCATATGATCATCATTAAAAATGCAGGAAAAAATTCAACAAAATCCAACACTCTTAACACAATAAAAATACTCTAAGAACTAGGAAAAAAAGGGAATTTCTCCAACCTCATAAAGGCTATCTACAAAAATCCCACAGCTAATATAATGCATAATGGCGACAGACTAGATAATTTCCCACTAAGAAAAGTACAAGACAAGGTGGTTCACTCTTGCCACTTCTATTCATGATTGTATTGGGGTTTTTTAATCAGGGCAACTGAAGAAATCAATATACTGAAGGCACTCAAACTGGAAAGAAAGTAAGACTACTTCTATTAACAGGTGAAATGATATTATATATAAAAATCATAAGAAATTCACACAAAATTTATCAGATCTAATAAACAAGAAATTCAGAAAGATTGTTGGTTACAAGAATAAAATACAAAATTCAATTTTTTTTGTTAAGACAGGATCTCACGCTGTCACCTAGGCTGAAATGCAGTGGCACAATCCCAGCTCACCACAGCCTCACCTCTGGGCCTCAAGTGATCCTCCCGCCCCAGTTTCCCCAGTAGCTGGAACTACAGGTGTGCACCACCACACCCTGCTAACTTTTTTATTTTTTGTAGAGACATGGTCTTGCTATGGTTTCCCACACTGGTCTCAAAGTCCTGGGCTCAAGCAATTCTCCTGCCTTGGCCTTCCCAAGTGCTGAGATTACAGACATGAGCCACCATGCCCAGCCAAGCAATGAACATTCTGAAAGTGAAATTAAGAATGCTCCTATTTATACATAGTGCAATCAAAAAGATTAAAACACTTGGAATTAATTTAACAAAGAAATACAAAACTTAAAAACCGAAAACTACAAAATATTATAGAAAAAATAAAGAAGATCTAAATAAACAGTAAGGCATACCATAATTATAAAACAAAGTATTTAATTTCATTAATATGGCAATATTCTCAAAAGAATCTACAGATTCAACGCCATGTGATACATGCCACAACAAGGATTAAACTTTGAAAACATTACACTAAGTAAAATAAGGAAGTCATAAAAAGACAAATTCTGCATGATTCTACTTACAGTGCATAGAACAGTCAAATTCAGAGAGACAGAAAGTAGAATGGTGGCTGCCAGCAACTGGGTTGATTGGGGAGTTATTGTTTAACAGGTAGTTTCAGTTTTGCAAGATGAAAAGAGTTCTGTGGATGGATGATTGTGATGGTAGCATCACAATGGGAATGTACTTAATGCTACTGAAACATACGTATAAAAATGGTTACACTGGTAAAGTTTATGTTATATATATTTCACCACAATTTATTTTTAATTTTTTAAAAATTTAACAAAGTGGATATCACCAAAGCCAAAAACTATGTGGTTCAATCCACAATCAATACCATCAAATAAGTAAAAAGATAACTTACAGATTGGGAAAAAAATTGGTATGTATACCTAACACATAATAAGCACAATAACACAATAATAAAAAGATAAATAACCCCATTTTTTAAATGGGTGAAGGCGCTGAACTTATATTTCTCCAAAGAAGATATAAAAATGGGTAATACACACAAGAAAAGATGCTCAACAGCATTAGCTATTAGAAAAACATAAATTAGAACCACAATAAGATACAACTTAATACCCACCAGAGTAGTAGTAATCAGAAAGAAATTAACAAACTTGTTGAGAAAGAGGAGAAACTAGAATCCTCATATGGCTGGTGGGAATGTTATATGGTATACACACTAGCAGTTCCTCAAAGTAATAAACATAAAGTTCCATGAACCAGCAACTCCACTATTAGATATATATCAAAGAGAAATGGGAAAATGTCCACACAAATACTTGTACCTAAATATTCATAGCAGCATTATTCATAACAACCAAAGAGTGGAAACAATCCAAATGTCTATTAATTGATGAATTAACAAAATATAACATATCCACATAATGAACTACTATTTGGCAATAAAAAGGGATGTGTACCAATATACACTATAGCATGATAAATCTTGACACTGTACTAAGTGACATAAGCCAATAACAAAAGATCATATACTGTATGATTCCATTTATATGAAAATGTCCAGAACAGCCAAATATAAAGAGTGCATTAGTGGTTGCCTAGCTCTGGGGGTGCTGACAGGGTATGGAATGGGTATGAGGTTTCCTTTGGGGGGATGAAATGTTCTAAAACTAGATCATGGTCATGTCTGCACAACTATGTAAACTGTAAACTTAAAAAGAGTGAACTACATGATATGTTAATTACACCTCATAAATCTGTTTACTCTAGCTTAGTTGCTTTTATTATATATCTGAACACTTAAAATAAAGGAGGCTTTTCTGGCCCAACATGTAAAGAGCATAGAAGTCACTCTCGTTCTCACAAGAAAAAAAGCTGAACAAACTAAAATTCAATAACTCTTCTTAAATTCATCAGAGAACTGAGTTCATAGAGTAACCACTACCATGAAATCTGGGGAGACAGATAAAATAGAGCACCATTGCTTATCTGGAGCAAAATCTGATGGACCTGGGAATTGGCAGGAAAACTTAAACTGGGACCAGATATGAGCTGGGACCTTCAGATAGTACTGATATCAGAATCACTTCTGACAGAATGAAGATATTTGAGGCCATTCATATAATTATGCTCACCAGTGAAATCCCTGGTCCACACAAAAGGCAAAGATTGTCTGTTTCCTGTCATCATTTCATTACTGCTCTGTGTTTTCTCACCTTGGTTCCACCACATTTATTTCTTCTCTCTCAACTCTTCCTCTGTGCTCTTTGAAATCATACTGCTATTTAATATACAACCTTTCTCAAGTTCGTCATTAAGTAATGTCCATCTTTTTACCTTTAAAAAAAACCCTTAGTTTTTCTCTTGATAATACTACCGCCTGTTTAATCGTCTCCCACAAACCATACCTGGAAATGAAGAGAGCTAGAAGTTGAAATTTAACTAATCACAATTATTTCCTTACCATTACTTTTCATCTTTCTCAAACAAACAAATAAACATAAAACAAGATCTCCTTTGGAGGCTTCTATACCATCTCCCATCTATCACTTTCTTCTTGCAACTCCCATTCATTTTTGTTGTGGTATCTTTCTTTTTTATTCTTTATTTCTATAGCTTTAGAAGGCACAAACAGTTTCTGGCTACACAGCAACACTGTATAATGAAGAAGAAGCCTGGGCTTTAAGTGTACCCACTACTCCCACCTGTGCCCACTGTACCCAACAGGTGATTTTTTTTTCTCCCTCCACCCCTTCCCCCTTCCCCTTCTGAGTATCCAGTGTCCATTATACCATTCTCTATGCCTTTGCAGAGCCTTAATTTCACTCCCACTTATAAGTAAGAATATGTGGTATTTGGTTTTCTGTTCCTGTTAGTTCACGGAGGGTGATGTTCTCCAATTCCATCCAAGTTGCTGCAAAAGACATTTTGTCATTCTTTTTGATACCTCAATAGTATCCCATAGTGTAATCATACCACATTTTCATTATCCACTATCATTTGATAGGCATTTAGGTTGATTCCACACTTCTGCAATTGTAAATTGTGCTGTAATGAATAAGCGAGTGCAGATATCTTTCTTATATAACAGTCTCTGTTCTTTTGGGTAGATACCTAGAGTAGTGGGACTGCCGAATCAAACGGTAGATCTACTTTTACTTTTTTGAGAAATTGCAATATCAATTTCCATAGAGGCTGCACAAATTTAAACTTCCACCAAAAGTATAAGCATTCTCTTTTTGTCACATCTACACCAGCATCTATTTGTTAATATTTTGATAATGGCCATTCTGAATAGTGGTTTTAATTTGCATTTTCCTGATGATTAGTGATGTTGAACATTTTTTCACGTTTGTTAGCCGTATGTATATCTTCTTTTGAGAAATGTCTGTTCACGTCATTTGTCCACTTTTTAACAAAGTAATTTGTTTTTTTCTTTTATTTGAGTTCTTACGGATTCTGGATATTAGTCTATTGTCAGATATATAGTTTGCAAATATCTTCTCCCATTCTGTAGGTTGCCTACTTGCTCTGTTGATTATTTCTTTTGCTGTGCAGAAGCTTTTTAGTTTAATTAAGTTCCAATTATTTAATTCTTTTTATTGCATTTGCTTTTGGGGTCTTAGTCATAGTTTTTGCCTGGACCAATGAACAAAAGAGTTTTTCTTACTGGATTTGTACAGTTTCAGGTCTGACATTTAAGTCTTGAGTTAATTGTTGTATATGGAGAGAGATAGGGATCAAGTTTCATTTTTCTGCATGTAGCTACCCAATTTTCCCAACACCATTTGTTGAATAGGATGCCCTTTCCCCAGTGCATGTTTTTGTATGCTTTGTCAAAGATCAGCTGGTTGTAGGTATTTGGATTTATTTCTGGATTCTCTATTCTGTTCCACTGATCCATGGGTGTGCTCCTGTACTAGTAACACGCTGTTTGGTTACTACAGTCTTGTAGTATAATTTGAAATCAGATAATAGGATGCCTCCAGCTTTGTTCTTTTTGTTTATGATTGCTTTGGCTATTCTGGCTCTTTTTTAGTTCCATAAAAATTTGAGGATAGTTTTTTCTAATTCTGTAAGAAATGACATTGGTAGTTTGATAGGAATTGCACTGAAGCTGTAGATTACTTTGGATAATATGGCCCTTTTAACAACGTTGATTCTTCCACGAGCATGGAATGTTTCTCCATTTGTTTGTGTACTCTATAATTTTTTTCATCAGTGTTTTACAGTTCTCCTTGTAGAGATCTTTCACCTCCTTGGTGAAATATTTTCCTAGGTATTTTAGTTTTTTGATTACTTCTGTAAACGGAATTGAGTTCTTGATTCGATTCTCAGCTTGGTACTATTGGTGTATAGCAGTGCTACTGATTGGTGTTATTTTGTATCCTGAAACTTTACCGAATTCATTTATCAAGTTCAGAAGTCTTTTGGAAGAGTTTTTAGGATTCGCTAGGTATAAGATCATATCATCAGCATACAGAGATAGTTTGGTTTCTTTTCCAATTAGAATACCTTTTATTTTTCTCTTGCTTGATTGTTCTGGCTAGGACTTTCAGTACTATGTTGAATAAGATGGGTGAAAGTAGGCATCCTTGCCTTGTTCCAGTTCTGGGAGGGGAATGCATTCAACTTTTTTCCATTCAGGGTGAGACTGGTTGTGGGTCTGTCATATACGGCTTTTATTATTTTGAGGAATGTTCCCTTTATACCTATTTTGCTGAGGGTTTTTTATCATAAAGGAATGTAGGATTTTATCAAATGCCTTTTCTGTATCTATTGAAATGATCATAAGATTTTTGTTTTTAAATCTGTTTACATGGTGTATCACAACTATTGACATGCATATGTTGAATAATCCTTGCATCCCTGGGATAAAACCCACTTGATAATGATGAATCTTTTTTTTTAATGTGCTGTTGAATTTGGTTTGCTAGTATTTTGTTGTGAATTTTCGCATCTATGTTCATCAGGGATACTGGTCTGTGGTTTTCTTTTTTTGTGGTGTCTTTTCCTGGCTTTAGTATTAGAGTCATACTAGCATCATAGGATGAGTTAAAGAGAATTCCCTCCTCTTCAATCTTATGGGATAGTTTAGTAAAACTGGCACCAGTCCTTTGAATGTCTGGTAAAATTCGGCTGTGAGTCTTCCAGGTCCTGGATGTGTTTTGTTGAGAGACTTTTATTTGCTATTTCAGTCTCATTACTTTACTTGTTACTAATCTGATCAGGGTTTCTATTTCTTCCTGATTCAAGGTTGGGGGGAGTTGTATTTTCTAAGAACTTATCCATTTCCTCTAGATTATCTAGTTTGTTTGCACAGAGGTGTTTATAATAATCTCAGATGATTTTTTATACTTCTGTCATATCAGTTGTAATGTCTCCATATTTCCATCTCTGACTGAGTTGATTTGAATCATCTTTCTTCATTTCTTAATTAATCTAGTTAGTGATTAGTGATCTATCAATTTTTTTATCTTTTCAAAGAACCAACTTTTTGTTTCATTGATCCTTTTTATTTTTAATTTCAATTTTATTTAGTTCTGATCTGATCTTCATTATTTCTTTTCTTCTGCTAGCTTTGGGTTTTGTTTGTTCATGTTTTTCTAGTTCCTGGAGGTGTGATGTTAGGTTATCAGTGTGTGTTCTTTCAGTCTTACTGGCATAGGCCTTAAGCACTGTAAGTTTTCCTCTGAGCACAGCTTTGGCTGGGTCCTAGAGACTTTGATAATTTGTTTTGATATCATTCAAGAAATTTTTTTAATTTCCATATTTCCATATTCCATTCATTGTTGACACAAGGGTTATTCACGAGCAGTATATAACTTCTTTGTCTTTGTTTGGTTTCATGAGTTCTTTTTGGAGTTGATTTCTAGTTTGATTCCACTGTGGTGTAAGAAGGTACCTGATACGATTTCAGCTTTTTAAAATTTATTCAGACTTGGTTTGTGACCTATCGTATGGTCTATCTTGGAGAATGTACCATGTGCTGATGAGAAAAATGTATACTCTATACTTTTGGGGTGGAATGTTCTACAGATGTCTATTTGTTTCATTTGCTCTGGTCCAGTTTAACTCCATTTTTCTTTTTTTTTTTTTGAGTTGGAGTCTCACTCTGTCGCCCAGACTCGAGTGCAGCGGTTGCTCCCGGCCACCGCAGCCTCGACCTGCTGGGCTCCGGCGATCCTTCTGCCTCAGCCTTCCGAGTAGCCGGAATTACAGGCACGTGCTACCACGACCGGCTGATTTTTTATTTATTTATTGTAGAGATGAGGTCTGGCCAAGTTGCCCAGGCGGGTCTCGAACCCGCAGGCTCAGGCAATCCACTCACCTCAGCCTCCCAAAGGCGCAGGATTATAGGCTGAGCCACCGAGCCTGGCTTCCATTTTTCTTTATTGACTTTTTGCCTTGATGATCTGTCTACTGCTATCAGTGGAGTGTTGAAGTCTCCCACTAATATTATATTGTTGTCTTTCTCTCTCTTTTTTTTTTAGGTCTAGTAGAATTTGTTTCATAAAGCTGTAGCCACTGGTGTTAGGTGGACATATATTTAAAATTGTTAAGGTTTCTTGTAGGATTGGTCCCTTTATCATTATACAATAACCATCTTTGTCCTTCTTTATTGTTGTCTTTTTTTGTGGTTTTTTTTGAGTTGGAGTCTCACTCTGTTGTTCAGGCTAGAGTGCAGTGGCACACTCATGGCCACCACAGCCTCAACCTGCTGGGCTGATCCTTCCACTCAGTCTTCCAAGTAGCTGGAACTACTGGCATGTCCCACCAAGTCTGGCTATTTTTTTTTTTTAATTGTAGAGATGTGGTCTCTCCGAGTTGCTGAGGCTGGTCTCGAACCTGTGAGCTCAGGCAATCCTCTCACCTCAGTCTCCCAAAGTGCTGGGATTATTAGGTGTGAGCCACTGCACCCAGCCAACTGTTGCTAACTTAAAGTCTGTTTTATCTAAGAATGGCTACTCCTGCTTGTTTCTGGTTTCCATTTGCATGGAATATTTTTTCCCATCTCTTTACTTTGAGTCCATAGGCATCTCTGTGTGTTAAGTGCATATCTCCTGAAGGCAGCAGATAATTGAAATGTGTTTTTGTATCCATTCTGCCAGTCTATATCATTTAGTGGGGCATTGAAACCATTCACATTCAGAGTTATAATGATATGCAAAGTACTATTCCATTCATCATGTTGGTTGTCACTTGGTTGCTTTATTTATTTATTTTTATCTATTATGCTGGTGTTCTATAAGACCTATGAGCTTTATGATTTCCAGTGTTTTCCTACTGGTATATTTCGAACTTTTGTTTCAATATTAAGAGCTCCTTTGAGTACTTCTTGTAGAGCCAGTCTAGTGGTGACAAATTCCCTCAGAGTTTCCTTGTCTGAGAAAGACTTCATTTATGAAACTTAGTTTCGTGGGATAAAAAAATATTTCAATGACTGTTATCTTATTTGAGGAGACTGAAGACAGGGCCCCAATCCCTTCTGGCCTGTGGGGTTTCTTCTGAAAAGTGTGCTGTTAATCTGACAGGTTTACCATTGTAAGTTATTGGATGCTTTTGTCTCACTGCTCCTAAAATTCTTTCCTTCATATTAACTTTCCATAACCTGATGATTATATGGCCTTGGGGATGATATTTTTGCACTGCATCTTCTGGGAGTTCTTTGGGCTTCTCATATCTGTTTAAATCTCTGGCAAGACCAGGGAAATTTTTCTCCATTATCCCCTCATATCGATTTTCCAAACTTGTTATTTTCTCTTCTTCCTCAGGAACACCTATGATTCTTAGGTTTGCATATTTTATATAACCCCACATTTCTTAGACATTTTGTTCCATTCTCTTGATTCTTCTTTATTATTGTGTGATTGGGTTAATTCAAAAGCCTTGTTTTCAAGTTCTAAGATTATTTTTTCTACTTGTTCTAGTCTACTATTAAAACTTTACACTGCATTTTGTACTTTCCTAAGTTATTCTTTCATTCTCAGAATTTCTTCTTGCTTTTTTTTTAAGGTGTATATCTTTTTTTTCATTCATGTCCTGAATTGTTCTAATTTCTTTCTTTATGTTGGTTTTCAACTTACTCCTGAATCTCACTGAGCAATTTTATAATCAACCTTTTGAATTCTATCACTGGAATTTCAAAGATTTCATTTTCGTTAGAGTCCATTGCTGAAGAATTAGTGTGGTCTTCTGAGAGTGTTTAAGAACTCTTTCTTTCCATATTGTTAGAAATATTTTTCTGGTTCCTTCTCATTTGTGTAGATTATTTATTCTTATTTTAAGAAATAAGTTGGCAGGGGACTGACGTAGGCACTGTAGGTTTCCCTTGATTATACACAGCTTTGTTGTGGTAACTTTCTCAATGGCCATCTGTGGTGGTCCTGTGTAGGATACCCAAAGCATCCTGAGTGACTGGGATGGTTTGGATAGTGATGTTAGCAGGGGTGTGGGATCAGACCTTCCCCAAAGTTGAGGTATTATATTAGACATGATAGATTGTGCTGTTGACTTCCAACCAAGATGTTACACTTGTGAGAGAGAGAGTCAGCTGTGATGGTAGCCTTAGGCTTTCTGCTTGGCCTGTGATGCTCTAAGGAAGTACCCAGCCAACCTAAGCGGTGGGCAGGACTGCGGAGATTACCCAAGTTCTCTGTCTGCATTGAGCCTTCAAGGGGGGGAAAAGAGCTCAAGTTTCCCACCTATATGCACTCTTGGTTACCCTAGAGCAGACTGGGAGGGAGTCCAGACACTGGGATAATGCTGTCGTGCAGAAGGGGCACAAAAGAGATTACCTTGGGAGTGAACCGTTGCTATGGCAATGAGTCCCACCCAGCTCCCAGTCCTAGCTTCAGGCAGTCTGCATTCTGAGTTTCTCACTGGCCTCAGGTATTCCCACAGCCGACTGGCCCAGCCAGGAACTGTCTGCCACTGCACAGTTTGCCCTTGGGACCTGCCCCTCCCAGGCTGGCTAGAAAGCAGCCACCAGCAAGAGTTGAGTTCCTGAGATATGGTGGGTGGAGGTGTTCAGGGCTTTTTTCCCTGCACTACTCCACATGGGTTTCAGTGGAGTGCATCTGTGGTTAAGACAGTTTCACACACGAGGGTCTGGAGCCCTGCATAGCACAGAGGGCCTTCCAAGTCTGTGACAGGAGCACTGAACTCCTGAATTCCCCTCACTCACCTTCCGCACTGCATCTGAAGGCTGCTCGTGGTCTGTGCTGTGTTCTGGGTAAAAGTCTGGCTAGTTTCAACACAGGGTAATTGGTTTTTTTCTTCTTTGCAATATATGGTTATTATTGCTTCTTTGATGAGATGTACAACGTGCTGCATCCTCTCTAGATACTGAGGAAATTCTATCTTGGTTTACTCCATAAGAGAAACACACTGTAGCAGCCTCTTATCAGCCATCTTAATCCCTTCTAACTCCCAGTCATTTTTTTTTTTTTGAGTTGGAATCTCACACTGTCGCCCATGCTGGAGTACAGCAGCACACTCATGGCCACCCCAGTGTTAACCTGCTGGGCTCTGGCGATCCTTCCACCTCAGCCTTCCAAGTAGCCAGAACCACAGGCGTGCACTACCACACTTAGCTAATTTTTTAATTTATTGTAGAGACGAGGTCTCACCAAGTTACCCAGGCTGGCCTTAAACCTGCGGGCTCAGTCAATCTACTCACCTTGGCCTCCCAAAGTGCTGGGATTACAGGCTGAGCCACCGAGCCCAGCCATCCCCATTCATTTTATAAAGACTTCAAGGTCTGGTTGACAGGTTCTCCTTAAACCCCACATTCTACAGAAACAATTTAAACATAATCAACCAATCCAATACACTAGCTTCAAAATGTTCTTATTCCAGTAATCTTTACTCAATTTCTACCATCCAGTCCCAGGAATATTTAACATATCTAAGCAACCATCAAACTAATCCTCATTTAAATCTACAAATTCAATCTGACCAAAATTACCCATTCTTCCAGCTCTCTCAGTAACTTATTCCCACCTCATCTAGTCAACTTCATAAATCAATCCCTGGTCCTTCTATTTTTTCCAGACTAACAACTTTTCCAGCTTCTCTTTACCTATGTAAGCTAAAACCAACAGCTGGTCAACTCTTCTCTTCCACTGATATTCTTCCACCACACCCACTCAATGAAACCCTCAACCAAGGATTAACACTGTAATTCATCTTCTCCATTCCTGAGTTTTAGCAGGATTCTATATGAGCTGATAACATTATAAAATCATTGCCAACCTCAGCTGACTTCTCAGAATTACCTACCAATCCTACTTTTCCTTACTCAGCTCCATCTCATATTCACTTCAACATAAACTTTAAGTCTTCACCAAGCCATGCTCCTCAAACTCCCTAATCTTCTTCCACTACTATCCACCTCCCTCAGCAGATAATCCTGCTTTCCACCTCAAAATTGATTTCTCTTAATCTCCTCTCTACAAACTTATTTGCATCCACTCTTGTCCTCTTGAGTTCAATCAACTTACTTTTCCCTTAAAATCACACAAAAGAATAAAGAAACAAACTGACTCTAATAGCAGACTCCCCCATATAATTCATTCTTAACACTATCACATAGAATGAAATAACAACAACAACAAAAAGATCCAGCTAATAAAAGATCAGATTTGCTACGGTCTGAATGTGTCCTCCTGAAATTCATATGTTGAAATCCTGACCCCTAAGGTGATATCAGGAAGTAGGGTCTTTGGGAGGGAATTAGAGCATGAAGGAACTCTCACATTTGGGATTAGGGCCAATTGTAAAAAGACCCCAGAGAGACAGAAAGATCCCTTGCCCCTTCCACCATGTGCAGACATAGAGAGAAGAGTGTCATTCTATAATGGATAGACCTTCACAAGTTACTGAATCTGTCAACCTACTTTCATCTTGGAATCCCCAGCCTCCAGAACAGTGAGAAACAACTGTCTACTGTTTAAAAGTCACACTTAAGGTATTAAGATATTTCTTTAACAGCAGTCCAAACAGACTAAGATAGGATTTATAGACACATCTAACTTAAAATATTATCATTGTAGGAGTTCAAAAATAAATTCGAGAGACATAACAACATATTTTTCACAAAGTAGCAATAGGAGAACATTTAACACCTCCATTTTCTATATACCTGCTAAATGTTTGTGAGTCTCTGGCACAGCATCAAGAGATACCCTCAACATTCTGAGATTTGAAGAATGATATTCCGACTCTCTCGTTGGTTCATAACGAACAGATGATGGCAATAAAGATGAAAATAACTGACCAGTGCCCAGATTAGAATGATCTACCTATGAAAAGAGAAAAGAAAGGAAGAAGATAAGATTATATTAATTTCAGACTTTATCTGCTAAAAAAAGAACACCCATTTTGTAAAAATGAACCAACAGTAATATTAGTTACTTAAGATCATATTCTCAATGCCCCTAAATTTATATACAGCTCATATCCTGTTTGGTCAATTCTGAGAAGGCTCTATAAATCATTAATAGTTTAGGAATCTGCCTACATAGAATACTTCATATAGTGGGCCAAGAAGTGTTGTGTTATTCAGAAGTTTGCTCCTTACCTTCATAATCATGCAGATTTAACTATGGTATTATTATTGACAAGCTAAAGGTTTTTTTGGTTTGTTTTTTTTTTAATCAACGTCTCACTCCGTTGCCCAGGCTGGAATGCAGTGGCTCATGGTCACCGCAGCCTTAACCTGCTAGGCTCACGCGATCCTTTTGCTTCAGCCTTCCAAGTAGCTGGAACCACAGGCATGCGCCACCACGTCCAGCTAATTTTTTTTAATTTATTGTAGAGACGAGGTCTCGCCATGTTGCTCAGGCTAGTCTCAAACCCCTGAGCTCAGGCAATCCTCTTGCCTCCGCCTCCCAAAGTGCTGGAATTACAGGCTTGAGCCACCGTGCCTTGTGATTTTTTTTTTGTTGTTTTTTTTTTAAGACAGAGACATGTTCTGGAAGCAAAAAGCAAGAAGGAAAAAGAGAACAGGAATATTTTCTAGAAACTCAAAAATGTTTAGAAGAAAAACAAGAACACCAAAGAACTATAACTGAGCCGGGCCCGGTAGCTCACGCCTATAATCCCAGCACTTTGGGAGGCTGAGGTGAGAAGAGTGCCTGAGCTGACAGGTTCGAGACCAGTCTGGGCAACTTGGCAAGACCTCATCTCTACAATAAGTCAAAATATTAGCCAGGTATGGTGGTGTGTGCCTATAGTTCCAGCTACTTAGAAGGCTGAAGCAGAAGGATTTCCTGAGCCCAGCGGGTCGAGCCTGTGATGGCTGTGAGCATGCCACTGCACTCCAGCCTGGACAACAGAGTGAGACTCCAACTCAAAACAAAACAAAACAAAAAAAGAACTATAACTGTGAATCAGTCACCAAAAAAATTTAAGTACTCAAACTTCTTAAAGTAGTGATGACTATAAACTGACAGTGAAGTAAAGGTTAACTGCTGAAAAATAAGTTACTAATGTTTCACCAGATCCCAACAAGTCCTTATTAGAAAAGAAATTAGAAGCCAGTATTAGTAATATTAATACATAAACATGTATAGTTTTTCACCAAATTCACAGTAACTCTCACACAAAAACATGTATTATGTTTAGTTTTATTTCCATAAAAAGATTATTCCAGTCATACCCTCTCAGGAAGAAGTCTAAAAATGCACATAAGCATACATTTTCCTATCTTCTTTTACCAGTTATTATATTGTGTAGTATAAACATTCTTAGAAAATCAGCAGTGTGGAAATTAATATTCTATATCTACTACCCACATAGGTTTCCCTAAACCAGTGGTCTCAACTGGTAAAGATTTTGTATCTCTAAAGGACATGTGGCAGAGCCTGGAGACATTTTTGGCTGTCATAACTTTTTGATGGCAAGGGGATTCTACTGGTATCTAGTGAGTAGAGGCCAGGGATGCTGCAAAACATCCTAAAATACATGGGACAGTCTCCCAGGACAAAGAATTATCCAACCCAAAATGATAACAGTGCTAAGAAGCCCTGCTCTGTAGAGCAGATAGCACGAAGTTGTTAGTTATCAATTAACTCATTCCTGAAGGATTCTTTTTTTAAATACAGTTATCTATATCTACATGTATCTATATATAGATATACAGTCATACATCACTTAACAACCTAGATACATTTTGAGAAATGTGCTATTAAGCAATTCTGTTGCTGTGAAAAGTCAGAGTGACTTCCACAAACCTAGATGGTATGACCTACTATACACCTAAGCTGTATGTTCTAGACTATTGCTTCTAGATTACAAACCTGTGCAACATGTTATTATATGAAAAATACTGTAGGCAATTATAACACAAGGTTAAGGATTTGTGTATCTAAATGCATCTAAACACAGAAAAAGTACAGTATTATAATCTTATGGGACCACCATTCTATAAGTGGTCCATCATACACTGAAGTGTCATTATGTGGCACACAACTGTATACAACACAGATACTTGTGACAGAGAGTATGAGTGTTTATATCAGTTATCCCTACAGCTTCCAAACGCAGAAAGAAAAATATTTCTATTACAAACTTGACTTCAGTAAAATTTCATTATGTCAAGGTTTCAAAATATAGTACTACAGTAGGTAATACAAAAGAAAATGTAGGATTTTTTGAAAAAGATGAGACATTTATTTAAGAGATCAGCAGATCTTCATTACTAATTGAAAATGGGAGGAACCAGGAGAAAATCAAAATTAGTTTATCTCCCAACTTTGTATCAGTAATAAAGAAACTAAAGATGACTAAGAAACTAAAAAGCTGTTAACACTTCCATTAAGAACTCCATTAAGTCTACAAGTCAGTCTGATTTAATGGAAAAACATTAGTTAGTTTGATATAGGCAAGTTGAATTTAAGGTGACGACAATGTTCATAAGAAAACTTCATGCAAAATACCATAAGACAAATATTAGAGTCTAAAACTAAAAGGGATAAGCATCCACACGGAGATAAGCATTCAAGCCTTGAGAGAAAACTAGGTCTCTAAAGGAGGCGATAGGGAAAGAAATCTAAGGCTTAAACCTTAAATAATGTTTAGAATTAAATGGCCAAAATAAGGGGAACTAACATAGAATTTTAATTTATGCTGCTACCAAGAACAAGGAGATAGAAAAATGAAATAAGGATACAGAGTAGAAAACCACTAATAAGACTCTAATAGTATTTCTGTAAAGTGAAGGGACCTAACAGCCAGGCACCATATAAATGCTACATACTTTGCCCTACTTAACATAACAATGCATGAGGTTGATTGTTACTAGTCCTCTTTCTTTATATAGATAAGGAAACTAATGCTCCAAAGTCATTTGCTCAAGGCACAGGGCTAACAAAGTGACTGAATTAGACTTTTTACCCCAAATCTCTATGTTCTTCACAGCTCCAAGCTGCATTACACATAAGTAGTACCCAAAAATCATTTAGAAGAATGATAGGTATAAAAGTGAGCCAAGTAAGTATGAATGACTGTTCTGTGATCCAGATGAGAAAAGTAAGGAAGAAACCAAGAAGTCAACAAGCTCCCTGAGAGCACGTTGAATCATGTAGAAAAATTACTATCATATCTGGCTTCTTGCTTCTCTAGTAATTACATTAAGTAACTCCTAGATCCTAGAATAGAGGTAAAAGTAAAGGACAATATAGGGAACAACATCTTCCTTAGACTGAAAGATTATACTTAAGACTACATTCAAGGGCAGATAAAATCTAAAATAGTGGTCAGAGCTATCTCAACACATTAACTGAATATATGTCTTCATTTTTAAAATACATTTTTTATACATGAAAAGTTAATGTAAGTCACAGTAGTATTTTAAAAATTTAACACCTTAAAATTGATACTTCTCATTCTTATTGAAACTGACTTTTTAAGCAATTTCCTTCAAAATCTTCACTCTTGCCAAAACAATGCAAAATCCTGACCTTGGTTTTATTAAGAATAACCAAAGGGCAGTTTATGGTATAGTAGTTAAGTGTATGGATAACATTAGCTTCAAATACTGGATCCTCTACTTGTTGAATGATCATTACCAAATTCCTTAATCCTCTAAGTGTCAATTACATAATGGGAATGATGACAATCCCCAACAATTCTACTTGACAGGACTGTCTGAAGGATAAAGATGAATTATGTATATATGTAACCTCTTAGTATAGTATCTAAGCATCCAGTGTTAACTATCATCTTCATCTCCATTGTTATTAGATTAAAATTAGAATTAAACAATGCCTACTTTAGATTACTGAAGAAAATAAAACTAATCTCATGGTTCTTTCTGTTAATTTTTTTATAAATTAAATAAGTTATACATAAAATAAAAAGTACACCACAATATCTTTGTTCATTTTCTCTTATCAACTGTCTAAACCTAAAGGTCTAAATGTGGTTGTAACCCAATCTTACACATGGGTAAAAAGAAGTAACATTAAGTACATCACATATACTATCTAACTGTATTTAATGAATAACAAGACATAAGAATCTATTACAAAGAAGTGGGGCCCACCTTGAAACTGACAGTATCAGGCAGGAGGTACAATGGGGCCAGAAAAACATTAAAGCCAAGGGATCCAAGGATCCAGGCAAATAAAAGCCTTGTATAAAAGAAAGGTTGACAAAGAATTTGTATAACCCACCAGAGTAACCATTTCCAGTATATACTCAATGATAATAATGACATAAATAGAGGAAGAGAATATGTACCTATCTCTCTTCCCAAATGAGCAACTGGCCCATTTGGTCATTAAGTACTTCATACTCTTCCAGGAAAAACACTGGGTCCTATAATTTTCAAAATCCCTAGAAGACAAATCTTTCAGGAGCTTCTAAACAGAAATACTTGACTATTCCATAGCCTAGTCCAAGACTTGTACAAGAAGACAAGAGTCAGGGAGAGAAACACAATCATTTGAATGACACTGGCACAACTGGGAAGAGTTAGGCTGCCTGAGATGAAAGGCCTGGGAGCTGCAAAGGATGGCCTTTTCCAAGATACCACGGAACTATCTAACAGTCTATAAAACATAAACATTTCTTTTACGTCAACCTTTAACAGATTAATGGAAAACAGTCCTGGATATCTGATGAAGACCAGGTTACAAGTCACAAGTTGGTATTAAAGAATATAAATGGGTCCCTTACTTTCATTATTACCATTTTTCAATTAAAATATTATTTTATTTAACCTACAAGATATGTTAAACAGAAAAACTTACAGGCTTTCCAAAACTGTTCTCTTTTTCAGATGGTAGTTGTAAAGTAAGTTGCCAATGAGTCTCTAGATCATCATGCAAATTCTCTAAAGCTGCTAGCTCAATGTACTCACCAGTTAAGTTACATTGCTCATGTGCCTGGAAATAGTAAAAAGTAAAATAATCAAACGATATCATTTCCTAAAACAATACTGGAAAATACCACGTTTCCTACAACTATCATTGTATTGTGTCTCACCTCTCTTTGTAGTTCAGCAACATTTTCACTGCACACAACAGCATTTTCATCTAGGCTACAGCATTCAACAGCATCATCCAGAGTAATGACATCAGACCCAGACTTCCCTTGCAGGCCCTCTACAAAACAGGAGTCATTTTGCATAACTGTATGTATAGTAAAACAGAACTTGCCTCCCACAAGCCAAGGAATTCCACCTTGGCCTATATCAGTTTTCAGCAATATCTCTTGGCTGACTGCAATTAAAGATGCATCACTAGTCAATGGTAAAGCACCTTGTGACTGCATCACAAGCCACCAAGTTTGCTGAAAAGTTGCTTCCTACAGCTGCAAGTGGATCTCCAATGGCATTATGAAAGTTAACATCCTTACCCAAATTATATTTTGAGTAATCTGCAACTTCTTCAAAGGTTGGCTGCTTTAAATCTTGTAAAACCAAAGAATCAGAAGTTGATACTTTCATATGGTAAGCAGTGTTTGAAGATCCTACCTTCTTTATCTTCCCAATGGGAAGAAACGGTTCATTGTTTGTATCACACTGAAATAAAGCTGATTATGTTCTGACAAGACTAACAGCCTGGTTGTAAGATTTTTCACTTAAAGAAGTAGATGACTTAAACTCTGAAGTAACAGAAAGTGGCTTAATGAGCATTTCCTGAGGAACATTAGGGGGTGATTTTAAATTTGGATGCCAGTATAGGGAGCTATCATCATCACCTTTTTTATGCAACAATGGTTTTGAAGCTGCTAGTTCAATTACCTCAGGAATAGAGTGATAGCATGGATGATTAAACTTACCAAAGAAAGTGTTTTCATCATTATAATTTAATGGGGAAAATTTTGAATTTTTTGGTTCTGTCTCTTGGCTGTCATCTGTTAAAGATTTATTGATGTCAGTTTGGAATTTATTTACTGTACTCTCTTTCTTGGAAGGCTCAATAGAGGCAATAACTGCCTCAAAGGCTACATTTTCAGTAGCATCAACATTTTTCTCACCAAAAACAGAAGTTGCCTTTTGGTTTCCTTCCTCTTGAAAATACAGTTGTTTTGACGTCTCATCCAAGTTGGAGTTAACAGTCTGAAGAGGACAACCAGAAGCCTCCATCTTAGAGGTATCATGTCCTTTGGAGAGTATACGTGCTTCTGAAGCTTTTATAGAATTATCAGGAACTATAGCATTCCCAATATACTGTATTTCTGAAGATCTGGGTTGCACCTCTGAAGATACTGAATTATTTCTAGCCTTTGTTTGTTCAAAATGTTGAGATAATTCTTTCTGTAGACCTTCATTTCTTTCATAACCCTCCAAAGAATCCACCTTTTGTTTTACCTCATTTTCAGCTGGAACCCCTAAATAAACACTCTCAAAACAATGATGATCAGAAGTCAAAGGAACCCCTTTTTCTCTTCTTTCCAACAAACATCGCAAGAAAGAATGTAACATTTCATTATTATGAGGAGCAACTTCACGTGGAAAAGAAATATGGTCCTTATTGGTTTCTGAATGATGTGAGGGTCCCTCTTTGTTCCATAGCATGTAGGAAAAGGGGACATTAAGATTGCTGCTTCCCTTGGGAATTTTACTTGTATCGATTGTATCAGATGAATCCAAAAAATAATCATGGTCCTTACTGGTTAAACATGTTTCTGACTGCTTATGTAAAGCGTCCTGCTTCCAATACTGCACATATGACCAAGAAGCATCAAAACTGTCATTTCTTTTAGGAGCTATGTTTTCATCAGCTATATCAGATGAAATTGAAACTGAAATTTGATCTTTATCAGCTAAATTGGTTTCTGGCTGCTGTATATCTTTTTGTGTCTTCCATGACATATATGAACAAAGAGCATCATAACTATCAAAGTCTTTGGGGGTTTTCAGTTCATCAACAGTTACAGATGAAATAGTCTCTACATTATTCCCTTGTTCAGAAGAGCGCTGAGACCTAACAGCTGTGCTACCTATAAGTGGGTGCTGAGATACACTAAAGCAACTATTAACTAAGTCTGAAGCTACTTCTGAGGTAGCCTGGAATAAAGCTTCACTAACTTCCGATGGTCGAGAAAACCATTCATTGTCTTCAGACTTATCAGGAATTCCCCTGAAAATAGACAGTTAAAAATAAATAACACATTAAAAACACTTAACTTTTAAGTACTAACACAAAAACACAAAACTGATATAGTGCACAAATGAAGTTTATTTTTTAAATGGATTGGAAAACCAAGTTATTCAAATTTCAAATTCCTTTAAAGTGTCTAATGACAGAACAAAGCAAATTTTTTGAAACCAGACGTGAACTACCACCCTATGATGCTGATATTAGTTCAGGCTTCTCCTAAAACAACAGATACAGAATCTAATTTTCATAATGCCAAAAAAAAGGATCCTTTAAGTGAAAAAATTCAAAATAGTCTTTTAATTTTTACTATATTAAATGTTTAGTTTATTGCCTGTCATGATTTTTCACTTAACCTACATTAATTATTTTACCAGTCATTCATTACATACTTCAAAACCACTCAAGAAGTGATCTAATAACAAAACATAATTTTAACCTAATCACTGGTTGATCTAATGTGTTCAGATCATGTTTCATAAAAGTGATTACAAAGTAATATATTGCATAAGGGCAGAGGTTACTTTTTACTTTCTACACATCTATAGTTTTTTATTTAACACAGGGGTTTTTTGGTCCCAAAGGAAAACATTCTTGGATAATTCCAATATGTTTTGAAAATTCCATACTTTTCTCCCATTATGACTATTCTAAAGGACACTAATTTGAAATACCCATTAATTTGGATATGTCTGTTATAAAAATCTTCATAGTCACACATCCTATAAAAAGAACTAATCTAATTAAATAAGAGCTGAACAAAAGGAGAGTGGCAAATAAGTCACCGAAAAATGAATGTTTCTTGCAGAATAAGGGTAAAAGGGAGGAGTGGGACAATGAGCAGTAGATGAGGTTTTTAAGGAGGAAACTCCAGTGTGCCTTCTAAATTAAAATATGCCTGAAACGCTAGAATACATTAGAAATTATTTTTCAATAAACTACAATCACCTGGATCATCTCTGAGTTAGAATATAGAGCCCTGTGACCTTCCGAGTGTGAGCTAAGAATATCAAACCCCCAACCCAAAATCCCACCTTAGCCCGAAGTCACTAATATAAGTAACAACTTAGAACAAAAAAAGAAAGTAGAAAGGAAACATGCAAATAAAAAAATCATCCTACCTCAGAGGTGCAAAACCTAGTTCACTCTGTTGAAATAAGGAATCAGACCCAAACTCCTGGTCTTGTGTCAAACATGTCAGCAAAGGCAAATCAGGAGAAGCAAAGCTATCTTGTATGACTGTAAAGTTTCAAATGTAAAAATGCTAAGTAATGCTGAAAATTGATTATTTACTTACTCATGTAATACTTTAAAACACCTAAGTATGCTGCCATCTGCAAGTTTCTAAAAGCACTAGAATAATAACATAAAAGCAAAAGAAGCAGTAGCTACCATTTATTGAGAGGCCTGACAAGGTCCTGGCATTTAACATGTAATATTTCATTTAATCCTCATGACAACCTTGAGATATAGGTATTATTATACATATCCTATAGGTGAGAAAACAATTACAAAACTTAAGAAGTATTAATAACTTGTCTACCTTTAAACAGCTTAAATGCCAGAGTAAGATTTAAACACAAGCATTCTAACTTTTTAGCAAATGCTCTTACCTACTATGAGTGTTTCCTTCCATCTTAAATATACAGACTAAACTCCTTATATCAAACTATCCAGCAGTTTCTGGGCCCTAAGACACTCTTAGGAGATGCCTAGTATCAAAATTTTATTCAAATTAATATAATATTTGCTTTATTCACACTCATTCTCTCAAGAGTACAGTAGCATTTTCTAGAAGATGCAGAATGTACAATACAGCAACAGATTGAATGCAGAAGTAGATATGAGTCAGACATTACAGAAGTGCTTTTTTTTTCAAGCAAAAGAAGACCATTCTTCTAAATATTTTTGTTTTGGCAAATAGTTGTTTTTCTATAAAATATGAACTTTTTAATATGCATGGAATATACTGTTATTTTTTGATCAATTAATAAATATTTTTAAAATTTTTCCTTTTTAACTTCTAATATGAGAAATATCAACAACTTGCATAAACAAAAGCTCTTTGGAGTAATCAGTAATTTTTTTTTTTTTGAGTTGGAGTCTCACTCTATCGCCTAGGCTAGAGTGCAGTGGCACACTCACAGCCACCCCAGCGTCAATCTGCTGGGCTCCATGGATCTTTCTGCCTCAACCTTCCAAGTAGGTGAAACTACAGGCGTGCATTGCCCACGCCTGGCTAATTTTTGATTTATTGTAGAGAGTCTTGCCAAGTTGCCCAGACTGGTCTCGAACCCATGGGCTCAGGCAATCCACTCACCTCAGCCTCCCAAAGTGCTGGGATTACAGGCTGAGCCACCGAGCCCGGCCAGTAATTTTTATATGTGCAAAAGAATCCTGTTACTCAGAGTTTGAGATCTGCTGTTTTAAAGAAAAAAAAATTTTGATTTCCTTAATGGTGACTTAAATCATTCTAATATTCTTAAATATGTACTAACTAGGTATAAAGCCCTTATTCCTTGTCATATTTATACAACCCCAAAACAAAAAATTAAATATTAATGGAAACAAAACTTTATTATAAAATCAACAGCATTCTATTTAAAATTAATTTTACTTGGTGGGTGACATTTTGCTAAAACTAAATTGCTTTTTCAATATGAATGTAATATTGATTGCTACAGTGTATTTTCTTGATTTCAGAATGCCTGTAATACTGTGTACAAAGTAAGGATTCTACTCTCACCTCTATTCTCCCTAAAATTACTGCAAACCAAGGGTCCACAGAGTTTGCCATTGTATCATCTGCCATTCACTTGACCTAACAATGTACCTGCGCTGCTCTCACCTACTCTGCACAGTTTTTCTATCATAATTCATCTCCCTCTTATTTAATGTTTTGTCTGTCTGTTTCCCATCTAAATTGTCAGCTCCATATCTGCTTTATAGCTATATCACCAGTGCCTAGTAAAGTATTTGCTACACTTAGTAGGTATTCAAAATAGATGTATTTACTGAATTAATTTGAAATGATAAACAGATAATGGCAACCTTTACTACCAAGGAACAATTGGTTTCTCTTTGACCTTGGCTTAGAGAATCAGTCTTAACCTTCAAAACTGTCCTTCACCTATTTAAGAATCACAAAGAGTTTTTAACTAAGTCCTCAAATATGCTACAGCTTATTCTACAAGTGGGACTCTTGAGTAAGTGCAGCAAATTTACTATTTCCAGTTGACTGTAGGCTGAGTATTTAAGAAACCTGAGAGTCTTTTATTTTTAAAAAATCAGCTATTCCTAACCAGCTTTCAAAATCTACAGTATTTCTTATTACCTAAAATAGCAATTCAGGAATAGTAAGTAATAAGTAAGTTATAAATAGCATTTCAGCATCTCCCTAAATATTTAAGAATATTTCAAGTTGGAATTGGAGACTTAGATCAAGTAAATGCAAAAATGTTTTGCTAAAGGAACAGATCAAAATTGAAGTATTAATAATTCTTAAGTGTATGTATATGCGTGTGTTGGCACAGCTTTCAATTGCTTCTTGTATCCTCACATTTGGACAACTGTTACTGACTTGGATCCCTCTTTTTTGAGGTATCTAACCCTTCTGGCACCAGTCATCAGCAATGACATTTGTCATAGGTGACAGCCTAAATACCACAATGATAGCAGCTATGCATAACAAAATAGCAATGATGGAATTTTCTCTGCCCATCAGATCTAGGCATCAGCTCCAAAAATTTCATTTACTATTTAACCTACAGTAAATGAAAAGCTAGAGTTACAAAATTTTACATCAGAAAACATTTCAGAGGTCACATAAGCACAATCTCCTACACAGTGCTGAAACCCTTCTATTACAAAATTTTGCAGACATTTTGCAATGATATAAAACTCGTTTTTTGGTTGCTGCTGTTATATAATCTTTACCATTAAATGGCTCTATTATACAGTTATTAAATGGCACTATTAGACAGTTATTTCTTACATCAAGCCTCCCTTTAGGTTATATATTCATTTTAATCTCTGGGCTAGGAGTTAATAATTTTTTTTAAGAGACAAATGGTAAATATGTTAGGTTTTATTGATCACATATCATCTGCAGCACATACTTTTATCTGTTTTATAATACTTTAAAAATGCAAAAATCATTCTCAGCTCATGTACGGTACAAAATCAAACCTTGGCCTATCAGCTATAGTTTGTCGACTCCTACTCTAGACCATTATAATACTCATTCAATGGTACTGTTATTTTCTGCTTACTGGACTGCCTTCTCAGAGAAGTAGCTTTTATCTAAATGTTCCTAGGACACATACAGTAGGCACTTAGATATTTGTTACAAAAACAAATAAATAAAAATTAAGTTGCATCCTCCTTAGTATGACAGCACTTCAAACATTTGATCACAGCAAAGTCTTCTCTTTCATCTACCATAGTCACCACCTCCCATAAAGGTACTCTAATTTTGTCAATCTTTCTTAAAATGTATGGCCAGATGCAGTGGCTCACGCCTATAATCCCAGCACTTTAAGAGGCTGAGGCGAGAAGACTGCTTGAGCCCAGAAGTTTAAGACCAGCCTGGGCAACAAAACAAGACTTAATCTCCACAAAAAATAAAAAAACTAGCCAGGCATTGTGGCATGTGCCTGTAGTCCCAGCTACTCGGTAGGCTGAGGGAGGAGAATCACTGGAGCTCAGGAGTTGGAGGCTATGGTGAGCTGTGATTGTGCCACTGCACTCAAGCTGCACTGCAGAGTCTCAGAGTAATACCCTGACTCCAGAAAAAAAGTGGACCTAAAATTAACTTTAATGATCCACATCGTAGAATGCACGGCACTAATATCTTTACTTGGATAGCATTAGCTTCTGTTTGAAAAGAACTTGCTGGGAACTCCTATTCATGCTTCTCTACCAAAATCATAAAATCATCTTCATTACTGAATCCCTTGATGATCTGAAAAGTACCTGAAGTTTACCTTTTGTAAAGAGCTAATAAATCAGCTCTATACTAAACAGAGGAAAGCAGTAAGATCAACCTCAGACAAGCCATTCAACCTCTTTACCTCAATTCAGGACTGAGGAGGTACACATACTAGAGAGAAAGTTGTCACCTTTTTGCCTTCTGTGAGCAAAAGGGCATGATAAAATGAGGGGCAACTGCCGGGCTCTGTGGTTCAGCCTGTAATCCCGCGCCTTGGGAGGCTGAGGTGAGTGGATTGCCTGAGCCCACGGGTTCGAGACCCACCTGGGCAA
>CAUYQG010023422.1:0-11208 GCA_963574415.1 Tarsius wallacei | reverse complement strand
CTTCAAAATATGCAGCAATGTAGCCGGGCGTGGTAGCGCGCGCCTGTAGTTCCAGCTACTTGGAAGGCTGAGGCGGAAGGATCGCCGGAGCCCAGCAAGTCCAGGCTGCGGTGGCCGGGAGCGGCCACTGCACTCCAGTCTGGGCGACAGAGTGAGACTCCAACTTAAAAAAAAAAAAAAAAAAAAAATATGCAGCAATGTTTAAAAAGAATTATATATAAGGAGCAGCCAACAGATAAATGAAAATATGCTCAGCCTCACTAGTCATCAAATAAATGCAAATTAAAACTACACTGAGGTACCACTTAACTCCAATCAGGATGGCCATCGTCAATAACTCAAAAAACAACAGATACTAGAGAGGATGTGGCGAAAAGGGGACACTTCTACACTGTTGGTGGGAGTGTAAACTAGCACAACCACTGTGGAAAACAGTGTGATGATTCCTAAAAGATCTAAAAATTGACCTTCCATATGACCCCACAATCCCCCTACTGGAAATATACCTGGAAGAACTCAAATCACTCTATGAAAAAGATACTGTACATGTATGATTATTGCAGCATTGTTCATAGTAGCAAGAACATGGACCCAACCATGCTGCCCATCAAGAGGACTGGATTAAAAAAAATGCACTACATATACACGATGGAATATTACGCAGCCATAAAGAAGAACAAAATCATGAACTTCATAGCAACCTGGATGGACTGAGTCTATAATATTGAGTGATCTTTCACAGAAACAAAGAACTGAGTATCACATGTTCTCCCTCATAAGCAGGCCTTGAAAAATTATCATAATACTATAAGAAAAGAGTTGGCAATAGTGGGAAACTGCCAGGATGGGAGTGGGGAAGCGGGATTGGCAGTGGTGGAAGTCTGCCTGGGGAAGGGGGGCACACCTAATCAACAAGGGTACCTGCATAATGAACATTTGTATACCTAACCCTGAATTGTACCCCACATCTTTAAAATAAAAAAATTACAAGTCAAAAAAAAGAATTATTTATCATGACCAACTGGGATTTCTTCTAGGTACACACATCTGGTTCAACACTTGAAAATCAATCATTGTAATCTAGCATACCAACAAGCTAGAGAGGAAAAAGCATATGATTGTGTCAACAGATGTAAAAAAGCATTTGACAAAATCCAACACCCATTCATGATAAAAACTCTCAGCAAACTAAGTAATAGAGTGAAACTTCCTTAACTGATTGAATAACCATTTTTAAAAAATGGAACAAGGGCAATGCCACTCCTCGACAGAAACCCACTTGAATGACTTTCAATGTACTGTGACACTATATGCTGAAATAACAAAACCCACATCAAATTAGCTGATACAATAAAGGGGATTGATTGGCACACATTTTAAGAATTCAGAAGTAGAACAGCTCAAATTGTCACTGAATTTCTATTTTCTGCTTCCTTTTGCCATCCACGGTGTTGAATTTCTCCCAATGTAACTCATTTAATGTCTGTAGAACACAATGAGAGTAACAGTTTTTCTTGTTTTCACATGTGAAAGGAGGAAGCAAGAGTCTGTGTTTGTCCCTGACTAGCCATCTCTGGTCACAGGCATAACTCAGAAACAATGACTTGACCACAGGATTGAAATATGCTGATAGGCTTAAGCCAAAGACACATTCACAGAGCTGGAAAGGAGTCAATTTCTCCATGAAGTACATGATTAATGCATGAAATAGGGTAAGACTCAGAAAATCAAGACAACCAGTCAGGCATAGTAGCTCACACCCGAAATCCCAGCATCTTGGGAGGCTGAGGTGGCAGGATTGCTTAAGGCCGGGAGTCCAAACCATCCTGAGCAACACAAAGAGATGTCAACTCTAAGAAAAACCAAAAAACAACAAAATTAGCTGGGCGTAGTGGCACATGCCTGTAGGCCCAGCTACATGGGAGGCTGAGGCAGAAGGATCGCCTGAGCCCAGCAGGCAGAGACTGCAGTGACTGGGATAGTGCTACTACACTCCAGTCTAGGCAACAGAGTGGGACTTCAAGAAGAAAGAAAGGAGGGAAGGAGAGAGGGAGGGAGGGAGAGAGGAAGGGGGGGAGGGAAGGAAAGAGGGAGAGAGGGAGGGGAGAAAGAAAAAAAATTGAGAAAACCAAAAGGAGAAAAATGGAAGTCAGGGAGACAACTAACAATATCAGTGACTCCCAGCCCATAGGTGCTGCTGATCAATTTCTGTTCCCCAACAGTCGTGTGCCAATATCCCTCTTGCTCAGCATGTCCAGGGACACTGGCTGTTTATATTGTTCTAGCATGCTGAGAAGTTCTTTCCCACCTCAGGTAATTCACATATGCTGTGCCTGCCTGAAACCCTCTTCTGTGGCAGCTCCTCAAACGACTCTCTCCCTTTGTCCTCTGATCTTAGCTCAGAACATTGCTTCTTTTGCTGTGGCCTGTTTAATAAACCATGTTTAATAAACACACCAACCATCTAACCTTGTAACCTTGGAAATCACTGCACCTCGGCAGGATTTCACCACACACAATAAAATGACTTAAAAGGTCATTTGATCTTTAATTACTGTAATTTATATATTATGAATTGAAATAGATGCTTCATTTAATCTACAAATAGCTACTTGCTGATTTTCCCTTTGAAACAAGAGGGAATCCTCGGAGAAATATAAAAGGACTCAATCTCTTGAAACCTTGCTTCCTCAGCAGACCAGACATTCTGTTATAAGAGCAACAGCTCCACTAAAGAAGGAATGTAAACCCGACCAGGTGCAGTGGCTCACACCTGTAATCCCAGCATATTGGGAGGCCAAGGATTGTTTGAGCCCCGGAGTTCAAGACCAGCCTGGGCAACACAGTGTGAACTTGTCTGTACAAAAAATTAGCCAGGTGTGATGGCCATGTCTGTAGTGCCAGCTATTCAGAAGGCTGAGGCAGAAGGACCACCTGAGCTCAGGAAGTCAAGGCCATGTTGAACTGTGATCATGCCACTGCACTCCAGCCTGGGAGACAAAGTGAGACCCTGGAAGGAGGAGAAGGAAAGGGGGAGGAGGTGGAGGAGGAGGGAGAGGAAGAAGAAGAAGAAGAAGAAAAGGAGGAAGAAGAGAAGGAAGAAGAGAAGGAGGAGGAGGAGGAGGAGAAAGAAGAGGAAGAGGAAGGTGGGAAGAGGAAAGGGGGAGCAGCAGCAGCAAGGAAAACTAGCGGATTTGGAGTGAATGAGTCAGGGCTCATATTCACAATGGCCCCAGTAGATCAGCACCTGAAAGCACTAAGTTGAGCCTGTGCTGAAAAATAAGTATCAGCCATGTTTAGCATATTTGCTACTACAATGACTGAAAAAACTATATGTTGATATAAAATCTTGCAAATGTGCTGTGCTGTTTTGGAAAAAGCTAAATGGATGATAATTTAGAAAAAAAGTTTGACAAGAGAAGTGTCAAGATGAAATGAGGTGCCAGAGATCCCTGATGCAGGAGCTGCCCTCAAGTACAATAGAGTTGACTAAGTAGCAACACCAGCCGTTTCCCTGGTACATTTCTCTGGGTCTTGGTTGGATCCCTATGAAACGCCATTCCAGCAGTGACCTAGTTAAATATTGATGACCAAGTGTCTGTATGTGAAGAGTTACGTAAGTGAAATGGGATTTTCTACATGTATTTGCAAGGCAATAATTAAGACCAACACTTACCTTATTTTAGAGCCAGCTAGATCTTCGACACTCTGGTTATTCAGTTGAGCACTGCGGCAACCACTTAGACAGGTTCTTGAGCTATTTATCATTTCCTTATGTATGTATGTGTGAATGCCATTGTTACAATGATACTGTATGCCAGATTCCAGTTTCTGATAGGTTGAAAATGTCAAATATGTGCATATTACCAAAATAAGAATCTATTGTAAGAAAGACTATTCTTTTATATATAACGCTAAAAATGACCCAAAATGTCGCCAATTCAACTATGACACATGACCAATTGTAGAAGACAATCTCATTTCAGAGTTGGCAAAATGTTGAAAGTGTGCATCTTGGAAGAAATATGATTGTAAAAGCAGAAATGAATGTTACTCTTGACTTCCAAGCGAACATTTACTAATTCACAGTTCCCCTGGAGCCCAAAAACAGTTACGTTACTAAAAAAAGATACCTGACTTCTTGTATTTTGTTTTGTTGAAAGTTAAAAAGCAAATAATTTTAAATGAATACAATATTTTTAGTATATTTGGAATTTAACATTTTCAATCTATACATCAAAGAAGTAAATTGAGCTCTCTCTGACCTAGAATTTTAACGTTGCTTTTACTTGCCTCCATATTTTGGAATGTTCAAGTACGGGTTCTGAAGCCAAAGCTTAGTAAATGTTTGACTTGGACAAGTTATAACTTCTTTCTGGCTCGGTTTTTTCATTTGTAAGTAGGGATAATAATACAGGTAATAGGAGTTTGCTTATAGTATTGCTGGAAGATTTAAATAAGATACATACAGTGTTCAGAATGAATGGTGTGTCCAGCACATAGTAAGCACGGAGTAAAGGCAAACCATTACTATCACTGCACATCTATTCAAAATATGCATGTAAGCACTACAGGACTGCATATAGACAATGTGGTCCATATACACTGTGGAATACTATGCAGTCATAAAAAAGAACAAAATCATGTCCTCTGCAGCAACATGGATGCAGCTGGAGACCATCATCCTGAGAAAATTATCACAGAAACAGAATGCCATTTGTTCTTTCTAATAAGTGGGAGCTAAACACCAAATGCACATGGGCACAAGGATGGGAATAACAGACACTGGGAAATCCTAAAGTGGGGGAGGCAGGGAATGGGAGAAGGGTTGAAAAGCTACCCATTGGGTACCATGCCCACTACCTGGGTGACAAGCTCAATAGAAGTCCAAACCTCACAATCACGCCATATGTCTATATAACAAGCCTACACATGTACCCCTTGGATCTAAAAATAAGTAATTAATAATAAAATGAAATAACTTTACAGGTGGGAATAGGGAAAAGGGAAGGAAAATTTCCAGAAACTATAACTAAGCAAGAACCCATCTCAAAACTTAGTGCTGTATCTTAAAAAAGTCATTTTTCATGTTCACTGATTCTATGGGTTAAAGACCTCAGCAAGGCAGATCTGAAGGTGAGGGGAGGAGGGAGTAACTGCTGAAAACCAGAATCATCTTAAGGAATCTTTGCTTGCGTGTCTGGTGGCAGTTGACCCTGGCTCTCAGCCAGAAGATCGTTCTGTACATTCTCTCTGTGGACCAATTTGAGTGTTCTCCCAGCATGACTGCTGGGTTTCAAGCCGAGCATCCCAAGAGAAACAGCCTCAAGTCTTAGTTCTTGTATGACCTAGGCTTGGAAGTCACATCATGTCTCATAGTGTCACCAGATTTTTAAGGAGGAAGTCTAGAACCTCTGTTTCAACTGGAGGAGTGTTGGGGTCACTTTGAAAGGAGAGTATGTGGAATGGAAGATAGAGCTGCCCACAGCTGAGAAAATACAATATGCCATTTGCTGTAGAGAGTAAGAGAGTAAGAGGGAGGAGGAGGAGGAGGAGGAGGACTGTGTCCATGTCGATGTGTGGCAGTGTCTCACTGAGTGGCATTCATCATTGTTGTTGTATTTTTGTATGTCATCATGAAAATGTTAGAGCTTGAATTAGAGCAACGAATAAACATTAAATTTGTTGTTAAACTGGCAAGAGTGGAAGTGAAATCAGGGACACGTTAGTCCAAGTAGATAGGGATAATGCCATGAAGAAAACAGCAGTGTACAAATAGATTAAACGTTTTTCTGAGGGAACAGAAAGTGTCACTGATGAAGAGAGGCCAAGACGGCCAGTAACGAGCAGAACTGACAAAATCACTGCAAAAATTTATCAAATTGTGCATCAGAATCATCAGCTGACTGAGAAGAATAGCAGACCAAATAAACATCAATAGAAAAACAGGAGAATCTTAACTGAAAATCTTAGCATGAGTGGAAATGGCATGATCAGTGTAAAATTGGTCCCAAAGGAGCTCTTGCATCATGACAATGCACCAGCTCACACAGTGCTGTCTGTGAGAGAATTTCTAGCCAGTAAATAAATGACTGTATTGGAATACCTTCCCTACTCACCTGATCTGGCCCCCAGTGACTTTTTCTTTACCCCATAATAAAGAACATGTCAAAAGGAAGACATTTTGATGACATTCAAGACTAGTATAATACAACAACAGCTCTGATGGCCATTTCGGAAAGAGTTCCAAAATTGCTTTGATGGGTGGACTAGCAATGAGGAATGTAGCACTTCTTCTAGGAAGAGTTCGTGAACTTAATTGCCAGACCTTGTATATTCAAAATAGAGGCAGGGCACAGTAGTTCATGTCTATACTCCCAGTGCTTTAGGAGGCCAAGGCTGGAGAATGGTTTGAGGACAGGAGTTCAAGACCAACCAGGGCAACATAGACAGATTTCATCTCTACAGAAATAAAAAATAAAAATAATAGGAAAAAATACTGTGTTTCAGAAAAGAACATCATTATTCATTTGCAGCTAAGGATCTCAAGTTAAATCCATTATTGAGTAGGAAGTCATCTGAGCCAGTTTTCCAGCTTTTATATGGAACTAAAAGTGAGATCCAAGGACAAGGTAACTAGTTAGCAGAAGTTCCCCCTCATCTGCTGGGAATAGCCTCATAGAAGGCTAAGAATTCGTTAGACACTAAAAGGATATAGAAAGTCTCTTTGGATAGAAACACTCCTAAGGCCTCCCAATCCATTTCCTACCAGCAGTTGTTTGTGTTGTTTTGTTTGTTACCTTCAGAGTTCTCAAAGTCTCATAGACACCAATCAACACCGTCAGTCAACAACTATGTAGACTGTTGAATTCGTTAACAGATTTGGAACTCTCCCTTAAATCCTCAGTAAATGCCTCATTCATACTGCAGGAAACAATACAAATTAAACTAGTTAAAAGGGAATATCTTATATCTTCAAGTTTAGACAGTAATAGGATCTAGCTTGCTATTAAAAACTTCAGTGAAAGGATTAAAATGGTCTGTTTTTAATGTATAAGATAAAATGCATAAGACACATTGATCTCAACTTACTGATATTTGGTTTTATAACTGCTCACATTTTTAACAATTTGTTGTCTTACACAGGTAAATGTTCCTACCTGAAATCTTATTTACATCATTTTTTGGCATTGACTTACTTTTCCAAAGGCATATCAAAGTTTTACGTCAAACCAGCAGGATGTATATTATCATAAAGTCCAAATTAATAACAATTGACAGTATGACTTTAGAGCAACAAAAAAGACTTTGTTCCAAAGAGGTGCTTACCATTACACAGTTGCAGCATTAGAAGTGTTCAACCTAAAATTAAATTTCTTTTCCTCTTGCTGTACCTAAGTACTCAGACACATCAATGACAAAGGTTTAGATTAAAAGAACAAAAGGAACCAGAAAAACATAATGGTATATCGTCATGGTGCCCTTTCCTCAGGAGTCAAGCAGCTACTGCAGTTTCCAGATGGAACTAACAGAGCAAGAGAAATATGGGGCAAATGTCATTGGATCTTAGCATCAAGACAAACCACCACCCTTTCTAAGAGGGCACATTTGAAGTACCTTTCTAGGTGGCTCCAATGGATAGGTGCCAATGAACAGCATCATCTGATTCTTGGCCTCAACGAAGAACTATTTGCAAGAATGTTTCTGCTCATTCCTTGTCTTATCTCTGCAGTTCAGCTTCTTCCAGTTTCTTTCCAGTCCTTAGCAAGACATGTTTGTCCAAGAACCCAGGTTTTAGAGGACTGCCAGATTCAAACATCAGTTCAGTCATTTGTTTAACCTATGTTAATTTAGACAAGTCACCTCATTTGTCTTAAGGCCTCCATTTCTTTATAGAAACAAATTGTAATGATAACCGCTTGGCAGATTGTTGTCAGAAAAAGGAATAATGTAGCTAAACACCTAGCTAGGACCTAGAAAGTGTTTCATATATGGTAACTCTTTATTCAATAAATACTTATCTAATATTACCATTATGAGCGACAAAGAATCATGAGTAAAATTAATAAAATTGTTTTTTGTTGCTTGTTTTTATTTTCTTGTTTTTATTATTTATTTATTTGTTTGTTTGTTTGTTTGTTTTTGAGTCTGGGGTGTCTCACTTTGTCATCCACAGCTCATCACAACTTCAACTTCCTGGCCCCAGGCAATCCTTCTGCCTCAGCATTCCAAGTAGCTGAGACTACAGGTGCATGCCACATACCTAGCTAATTTTTTAATTTTTTTGTAAAGATGAGTCTCGTTATGTTATACAGGTTGGTCTCAAACTCCTGGGCTCAAGCAATCTTTCCACCTGTTTCCTGAAGTTTTGAGATTACAAGTGTGAGGCACTGCACCCAGTCAGATAAATGGAATTGAATCTCACTCTAATCTTCATATGTTTGGAGCTCTTCACAGCAACAATATAAGTACAAAAAGAAAGAATACTGTACTCATTGACTACTAGTGGGAATATTTTCTCCCAGACTATACATATAACCCAGTACACACTGTCTTTATGAGGACATTTGAGAATATTTATATTGTTACGTTTATACCCTCATGCTAATAGTTTGAAACTTACAGACATTCACTCTCTTTTCCATCTGCAGGCCCAACCATCATTCCCCCTCATTTTTATATTTTAATATATGAATAAAAGCTCAGTCTACAGTATCAGATAGTGGCTTTATTTCTGGCCTCAACATTTAGTAGTTGTGGAATCTTGGGCAAATTAAACCTCTATGAACCTATCTATCTTATCTACAAAATTGGAATATTAATAATGGTTTACAATGTTATTGTAAGGATTAGAAACAAATGATTGTAAGTTTCTGGCACATAGTTGCCTCTCAATAGATGGGAATAACATTATTAAAGTTCTTTATGTTATTTCTCCCTAATTCTAAGCTTTAGTTTTAAGATGAATTATTTCAGTCTTTGCAAGAATAAAAATCTTATTCTGAAGTTCCAGTTCCAGACAAGATGGAGTAGATTTACTTCCCCCTTTTCCTCCCACTAAGTACAGCTAAAATCCATAGATATTTTATTTAAAACATAAGGAGATTCTCAAAGATAGAGAAGAAGGCAAACCAGAGAGAGTAAAAGACAAGCCAGAGATCTTCGGACCAACCAGAGGAATGACACAGTGATGGCTTCCCTGGGTTTTCTTTTGCTTCAAATATCTTAAACTTTAGACTGAAGAATCTGGCAACTTGAAACCATCAATGGGCACTAAACTCTAAGAAGAATCTGTTTTTTCTAGTCAAAGGAACAAGAAAGGCACAACCCAGAATGATGGAAGGCATTTGGACAATAACCACTCTACTCCAGTCAAAGACCATGGGAAAAGTTGTAGTTTCACTACCACTCTTGTCAGCAAAGGCAAACGAGAGATCCAAGACATCCATCACTTCCTGGTGTCACCCATCTTAGGTGTGATGGTGTCAAGGAGACCAACTGGGAAACAAGGGCTTTTACCACTCCCAGAATTAATGAGGCCACCTCCCAGCCCTTATGTGTCAGAGAAGCCATCAATGGAAGAGAAATGAGACACCTCTTTCTCTCCCAGGCAGGATGATGTCGGTGGAGCCTAGTGGGAAGTCATAACTCCCACATTCACCTAACAGTAATAAGGCACTTACCTCCACCCCACCCCCAATGGGGGTTGAGTGGGAAACCTGGATTTCTACCCTACTGGGCTGTAATGAGATGGACTCCCCTACTTCACCTGTAAGGTGTCAGAAGGGTTGCATTTATAATCCCAACACTTCTGCTAAAACAGAACATTTAAATAAGATCCAAAGTCTCATAACATATCAAAAGTGTTCAGAATACATTTAGAAACAAGCAAACAAAAAAACATTCATCACACCAAGAACCATGAAAATCTCAACTTGAATGAGAAAAGACAGTCAACAGATGTCAACACTGAGATGACACAGATGTTAGAATTACCTGACAAGAATTTTTAAGTAGTTATCATAAAGATTCTTCAGTAGCAATTATAAACATGCTTGAAGCAAATTTAAAAATGAAAGAGTCTAAGCAAAGAAATAGAAGCTATAAAGAACCAAAAAGAAATTTTAAAATGGAAAAATGCAACAAGTGAATTTTTTAAAAATTCAATGAATGGGCTCCATAGAGGAACAGATAAAAAAAGAGGGAAAAAAATACTGAACTTGAAGATAGAAGAAAAAAAATCCACTCAATCTGAACAACAGAGAACAAATACACACACACACAAAATTAACATTTATGCCATTGACATCTTGGAAGGAAAGGAAAAAGGTGTTGAGACTGAAAAAGTATTTGAAAGAATAATGACAGACAAACCCCAAGTTGGCAAAAAACATAAATATACAGAATCCAAGTAGAAAACCTCAGAGAAATCCTGGAGGCCAAGGACAGTGATAACAGTTTTCAAATGTTGAAAAAAAAAAAAAAAAAAAAACCAAAACTGTAAACTTAGCAAATTATATCAGGTGAAATTTTCATCAGGAATTAAAAGGAAATCAAGATATTCCTCAGTGAAAGAAACCTAAGAGAATTTTTTGCTAACAACTACTCTAAAAGAATGGCTAGAGAAAATTCTGGAAACAAAATGCAAATGATGAAACAAAAGGAATCTTTGAACTTTAGGAAGGAGGAAAAAACAGCAGAAAGAGTATGAATATGGAGAATACAGTACATTTGCCTTCTCCTTTTGAATTTTCAAAATTATGTTTGATGGCTAAAGCAAAAATTGTAGTATCAAATGATGTGGTACACAAGATACGTACAAGAAATAATTAAGACAACTTTATTCTAAAAAGGGGAAGGTAAAAAGTTTCTGCCCTTCACTCAAACTGGTAAAATGTCAATGTAAGTAAACTGCGTTAAGATTAGATAGGTAGGCAGGCAAATGACAGATAAATAGATGATAGGTAGATAGGATGCAATGTCTAGAGAAAACACTAGAAAATCTATACAAAGAGACACACTCAGAAACACTATAGATAAATCAAAAGGGAATTTCAAATATTGTTCCTGAGAGTCAGATCCAGATTGCTTCTGACACACAAATACAGTAAGAACTCTCTAGAAAGTGAATAAAAACCCAGCCATTGTATCAGAACCTGACTGTAGGACTTGGTCCTTCAATTACCCTTTTACATCCAGGTGCATTGA
>CAUYQG010023420.1:0-27296 GCA_963574415.1 Tarsius wallacei | reverse complement strand
AGGTGATTTGTTTGGCTGTTAATTTGTGATCCTTCCATTTTATTCATGTGGGTTTGTAGAGATATGAATTTCCCTCTTACTGTAGCTTTCATGGCATCCCAGATATTTTGGTAAGATGTTTCTTCATTTTCATTTGTTTCCAGGTATCTTTTAATCTCTGTTTTGATTTCATCATTGACCCAGGAGTTGTTTAGCATCATGCTATTTAGTGCCCATGTCTTTGTGTGTTTGGGGGAAACTTGTTGGTGTTGATGCTTATTTTTATTCCACTGTGGTCCAAGAAGGTGCATGACAAAGATTTGATCTTTTGAAATTTGTTTATGCTTGATTTATGGCCAAGTATGTGGTCGATCTTAGAGTACATTCCATGCGGTAAAGAGTAGAATGTATATTCTGTGGTCTTTGGGTGGGGTGTTCTGTAGGTATCAATTAAGTCCATTTGGTCAAGAGTCACATTGAGATTCCAGATCTTGTGGCTGATTTTTTGTCCTGATAATCTGTCTAGGGTTGTGAGTGGGGTATTTAAGTCCCCAGCTATGATAGTGTTAGAATCAATATCTTTTTTGAGTTTTCCTAGAAGCTGATTTATGAAAGTTGGTGCTCCTATGTTGGGTGCATATATGTTTAAGATAGATATTTCTTGTTGTTGGAGTGAACCTTTTATCATTGTGTAGTGGCCTTCTGTATCTTTTTAAATTTCTGATAGCTTAAATGGTATTTTGTCTGAAATTAGGATCATGACTCCTCCTTTCTTTTGTGTTTGTTCACCAAAAATTTGTTTACCATCCTCTTACTTTGAGTCTGTGTGTGTGCTTTCTAGTGAGATGGGTCTCTTGAAGGCAATATATTGTTGCCTGGTGATATTTTATCCATTTTGCTATTCTATGTCTTTTCAGTGATACATTTAGTCCATTCACATTCAGGCTAATTATTGAAATGTGAGAGTTGATCCCTATCATAATGTTCTTATTGAGTTGTTGTTGTTGTCTCTCTTTTGGTTTTGGGGTTGGTTCATGTCAGCTTTACTCTTTTTCCTGTACTCTTGTGAAGAATGTTGTTCTTTTTTCCCTTTCTTCTGTGCTTAGTACTTTCTTAAGTGTTTCTTGTAGAGGTGGTCTGGTGGCAGCATAAGTTCTTAGGGATTGGATGTCTGGGAAAGACTTCAATTCTCCCTCACTGATGAATCTTAATTTGGTTGAATAGGTTATTCTTGGTTGAAATTGTTTATCTTTTAGAACTTTGAAGATAGGGCTCCAAGCTCTCCTAGCCTACAGAGTTTCTGTAGATAAATCTGCTGCTATTCTAATTGGTCTTCCATGACAGGTTATTTGGCCTTTCTCTCTTGTTGCCTTTAGGATTTTTTTCTTTTATACCTACTTTGTTTAGGCAAATTATTATGTGTCTGGGAGTTGGTCTTCTCATTTGTTGTCTTGCAGGGGTTCTCTGAATCTCTTGTGTTTGAATTATCAGGTCACTGATGAGATGAGGGAAGTTTTCTTCAATAATCTCATGAAATGTTTGTTCCACGGTAGCTTCTCTTTCTCTTTCTGTTTCAGGAAGTCAAATTACTCTTAAATTTGGTCTCTTGAAGTAATTGCTCATCTCTCAAAGGCTTTGTTCTGTCTTTTTAAGCTTTTTTTCTATGTTTTTGACAATTTGGGTTAGTTCTGTATTTTGGTTCTCAAAGCTCTGAGATTCTTTCCTCTGCTTGGCTAATTCTGCTTTCCATGCTTATCAATTTGTTATTTATTTTATTCACAGCATTCTTTACTACTGTTATCTCAGTTATCAACTCCTTTCTAGTTTTTTCTTGTCTCTCCTCAATTCTCTTTAATCTTTTCATTAGTGTCTTGATATCTAGGTTTGTAGTTTGAGACCAGTCATTCTGGGGGCTCTTCATTGTTTGCATTCCTAAGTCAATTTTATCAGTGTCTGCCCTCCCAGGTGTCTGGAGAGACCCATGTTCTTCTTTTGGTTTTTCTTCATTTGTGTAGGTTTTTTTTCTCTCCCCCTTTCACTCCCCTTCTTTAATTCTGTTTTTCTGGGAAGGTGGGGTTGCTTTTACTTTTTTTGTTCAATCCCCTGTACTTCCTTATGAGGGTCCTCTGGCTTTGTTCACTTTTGAGGCTGGACTGTGGATTAGGGGCTATACTTTTTGCAGTTTTGAGGTTTAATTGGGGGGGAAGCTGTGATTCAGAATCTATCTGCAGATCCCAGTATCCGCCAACAGGTGCATGGGCACACTGGAACCCCTTTCCTACTGCCTTACAGTCTGTCCTTGCAGCAGGGTTTAAGTTTGTTCCTTGGAACAAAAGGAAGTACAAAAAAGGAAAATAATGGAAGAAGGGGGGGTCAGGAGGAAGTTAGAGAGAGGGAAGAGTGAGAGGGAAAACAGACATACATACCAACTAATGAGTGAAAAAGAGACACAAGGCCAGAAAAGAGTGAAAAACAGACACACAAAGAAAATTCCCTAAAGCATTTCGGTAATCACATAAATACAGTCCAATAAAATCATACCTTTTGATGCGTTTCTCCCCAACACAAACAGGTAGTCTAAATCAAAGAGCAAACAAAAGTAAGCAAAACAAATAGTCAAAACAATTAAATCAGAAATCAAAATAAGAAACCAGAATAGCTCTGGAGTATTTCCTGAGTGTCTAAAGTCTCTTCACCTCTGATCTCTGGCCTCTCCCCTTTGCTTTCATTGCAGGCAGATAGATTTATTTCAAGTTTGGGTTGATTCCCTTTGTTTGCTGCCTGAGAGGTATGTGACAGGCTTGAGTTGCCTGTATCCAATTCAGCGTAGGGGGAGGCCTTTTGTCTCCTGTTTAGCAATGTTACCTTAGAAACCAAGGTGGTAGCTGCTTATAGATGGGCGGGGCAATGCAAATTACTGCCTGGGAAATGGCCGAGGTGGGCGGCTCCTCTTTCAAGAATCCTCTCTCTCCACCTGCCTGGGTCCATGGCGATCCCCTATGATGAGCTATGGGATTAGCGACACAGTTGGGCGCTGGATCTGGTGTGCCGCCAGAGGCCTGGGTTGGAGGGGGTAGCTGGGATTTCCCTCTTCTGGAGGTGAGAGCTGAGAGTGGCTGATCAGCACCTCCTTAAGATATGTTGTTCCCTTACACAACCACGGGGTCCCAAGCTGGGTGCCTCAGCCAGAGTGGGGACGGAGCTCCAAAGGGCAGGTGGTGAGTGGTGATAGTGGCTTTGGGCCCCCACACAGGGCAGGAATGGAGCTGGTATCTCTGAGGGGCAGGCACCTAGAGCCTCCCTGGGTGACGGCGGCTTGAAATAGGGCTGGGCATGGGCCCAAAACCCAGGGCAGGGAACTGGAACTCTGAGGAGTGAGCACCAGGCCTGCTGGATTGGGTGCCCAGTCCGGGAGAGAGCTGGCAGCTGCTGAGTGCCGGATGGATCAGTGTAACCAGCAAGGGAACCCAGATCTCCACAAGGCAGTATCCAAGGACTGCCAGGTGAGACGTTGTAGCCAGGGAGGGAGCTGGGATCTCCACATGGCCAGGGCGCCGGGCTGCCTATATTGGAGCAGTAGCAGCTGAGAGGCCTCAGTACCTGGCCTTGCGTGGGTCCGAGGGTCTCCAGGCCTCAAACCAGTGCAACTGGCGGTGGGCAGGGGGTTGGGGGATGGAAAGTAAGAGTCTTTTTGGGAACTCACTTTCAGAGAATCTCAGGGTCCCACCTATACCGTCACCATTTTACCAGAACTCCAGAATTGATTTTTTTAAATTACTGAACACTATAGTGTTTTAAAAGATGCCTTTTTAATTTAAGACATAAACATGTTGAAAGTATAAGCACAAAAAAAGATTTAACATGAGTGGTAATCAAATGAGAGATGAAGTGGCTGTCCTAATATAATAAAAAATTAACTTTAAGTTAAAGAGTTTACAAGACACAAAGAAGATCGACACATACTTTTAAAAAGGTAAATTAATCAAGAAGGTATAACAATTACAAAATATACATACCAAACAAAATATCCCCAATAAATATGAAGCAAATATTGACAAAATGAAGATAAGAGTAGATTGCACTGCAGTAATAGTTGAAGAATTTCTTATTTCACTTCCAAAAGTGAATAGAACATCTAGACTGAAGATCAACAAGGATAATAGAGGATTTTAACAATACTTTAAACCAACTAAATGTAACAGATACAAGAGGAAAATAGAACAATCAACTTAACAACAGAATATACATTCTCAGGGACAGATCAAGCACAGTATAGACCATATGTTAAACTACTTGAAAAATCACAAATATGTGGAAATTAAAAAACACATCTCTTTTTTGAGTTGGGGTCCCACTCCATCACTCAGGCTGGAGTGCAGTGGCACAATCACAACACATTACAGTCTCAATTCCTGGGCTCAGGTGAGCCTTCTACCTTACTCCTGTAGTAGCTAGGACTACAGGCATGTGTCACCACACTTGGCTATTTTTTTAAAAAAAAGTTTTGAGATCTGCTATGTTGTTTAGGCTGGTCTTGAACTCCTGGGCTCAAGCTATCCTCTTGCCTTGAACTCCCAAAGAGCTAAGATTTCAGGTGTGAGCCACCATGCTTGGCCAACATACCCTTAAATAAGCAATGATTCACAGAAGAAATCAGAAATATAATCAGAAATATAAATAAATGATAATGAAAAACAACATATCAAAACTTCTGGCGTGCAGCAAAGGCAGTACTCAGAGAAAATTTTATAAAGATTACAATTGAGAAACTAAATGAACATTGTTAGAACTAAAAAAAAATTGAAAACTAAACCTAAAGCTAGAAAGAGAAAGAAAATGAAAAATATTAGATGGATGAAATAGAGAAATAAAAGCAGTATAAAGAATTAGTGAACTGTAATTGCTTGTCTAAGAGTGTGCTGTTTAATTTCCGCATATTTGTGATTTTTAAAGTTTTCCTTCTTTCATTGATGTCTAGTTTCATTCTATTACATTTGGAGAAGATACTTTGAATGGTTTTAAAGTTTATTATGTTAAAAGCTCAAGAAAATTGACATATCTTTAACTGTGTTGACAGAGGAAAAGGGGACAATACACAACATCAGAAATGAAAATCGACTTTACTACAGATCTTGTAGGAATAAAAAGAGACTCAAGATAATTTTATAAATTCTTGTATCCAACAAATTAAATAACCTAGATGAAATAGAAAAATTCCTAGAAGCATACAAATTACTAACACTGTTCCAAGAAGAAATAGAAAATCCAAACAGAAACAGACCTATAACAATTAAAGATACTGTACCAGTGATTTGATACCATTCAACAAAGAAAAATTTAGGAGTAGATGGCTTCATTGAGGAATTCTACCAATATTTATAAAGAATTAACATCAGTCTTTTCAAAATTATCTCAAAAAATTAAAGAGGAAGGAACACTTTCTAACTCATTCAATTAGTTCATCATCACCCTGATACCAAAGACAGTTAAAAACAGCATAAGGGGTTAGGAGTGGTGGCTCATGCCTGTAATTCTGGCTCTTGAGGAGGCCAAGGAGTTCAAAACCAGTCTGGACAACATAGCGAGACCTTGTCTCTACAAAAAGTCAAAAAATTAAACAGGCATGGTGGTGTGCATCTGTAATCAGAGCTACTTGGAAAGCTGAGGAGGGAGGATGGCCAGAGTCCAGAAGTTTGAAGTTACAATGAGCCATGGACATGCCAACTGCATTTCAGCCTGGGTGACAGAATGAGAGCACGACTCAATTAAAAAAAAAAATACAAGAAGTAAGAGACCAACATTCCTCATAAACATAGATGCAAAGGCCCTCTTTAAAATGCTAGCAAACCAAATATAAGAGCAAGTAAAAAGATTTTACAAAGCATGACCAAGTGGAAGTTATCCCAGGAATGAAATGATGGTTGAACATAAGACAATTAATCAATGTCATACTCACATTAATAGAATGAAAGAAGATAAACCATAATTATCTCAATTTTTAAAAATTGACGAGATCTAATACCCTTTTAAAAAATCTCAGAAAAATAGGAGTAGAAGAAAATTATAATATGGTAAAGGACATTCATGGCAAACATACAACAACATACATTCAATGATGAAAGACAAAAAAGCTTTCCCCCAAAGATTAGGAAAAAGGTCAAAGATGTCTACTTTTACTACTGCTATTTAATATTGTATTGGAGGTTCAAGGCAGAAGAATTAGGCAATAAATAAAATAATTAATTAATTAATGATGTCCAAGTAAAGGAATAAATAAAGTTATTTTTATTTCCAGATGACATAATCCTTTTCATAGAGAAAATTTCAAAGAAACCACAAAAAAGTACTAATGCAAATTTTAAAAAATAATCAAACAAATTGAGAGAACAAGATCAACACAAAAAAGTTTTTTACATTTTTATACATCAGAATAATGCATAAAAAATTAAGAAAATTCTACCAACAGTAGCATTCAAAACATAAAATACTTATTAATAAATTTAACCAAAAAAGTAGTAGACTTGTCCACTTAAAACTGCATGACTTTATTTAAATCAAGAACTGAATATGTGAAAAATATTATTTTATAGATTAGAAGAGTTAATACTGCTCAATATTACTGATCTCAATATTACCAAAAGTGACCTACAGATTCAGTGCAATCGATATCAAAATTTCAAAAGCAATTTTTGCAGAAATGAGAAATCCAATTCTCAAATTCATATGAAATTTTAAAGAATTACAAATTTTAAAGGAAACAATTTTGAAAAAAGAAAAAAACCAAGTTGGAAGATTCATGTTTCTTTATATAAAAACTTACTACAAAGCTACAGAAATCAAACAGTGTGATATTAGCATAAGGATACACAAACAGACAAATAGAATAGAATGATGGTTCATAATTTAGCCCATATATTTATGGTCAGTTGATTTTTGATGCAGGTCCTAAGACCATTTAATAGGAGAAAGAAAGTCTACAAAAAATAGTGCTGAGACAATTGAATAGCCGCATGAAAGAGAACATTGCCCCATTTACAAAAATTAACTTGCAAAGGATTAACAGCCTAAATGTAAGAACCAAAACCATAATCTTCTTAGAAGAAAGTATATGTATAAATCTTTATTACTTTGAATTTGGCAATAGATTCTTACATATGACACCAGAAGCATGAGAAACAATAGAAAAATGCATAAATTTGACTTCATCAAAATTAAAGTTTTTGTTTATCTAAATACATTATTCATATATTAAAAAGGCAACCTACAGAACAGTAGTAAATATTTGCAAATTATATATCTGATAAGAATTTAATATCCTGAATATATAAATAAATCTTACAACCCAACAAATGAAAAGACAACCCAATTTTTAAAAGGCAGAGGACTTACATAGCCATTTCTCCAAAGAAGATAAACAAATGGCCAATAAGCATATGGAAGAATGCTCACCATCCTTTAAGCAACTGCAATCTAAAACTTTAAAGAGCAATACTTCATACCCACTAGGTTGTCTAAAATTTAAAAACAAAAAATAGCAAGTTTTGACAAGAAAGTGAGAGATACTAGAATCATCATACATTGTTGGTGGAAATATAAAATGGTTCAGTCACTGATGGAAATGGTTTGGCAGTTAAACATAAAATAAATAAGTACAATATTATATATATATAAATATAATAATTATATATAATATATAAATTAATATATATTAAAAATAAATAAATATAAATAAAAATAGTTTGGCAGTTAAACATAAAAAGTCAAACATGGAATGACTATATGACCCCCAATTCTGCTCCTGGGTATATTCCCCAAAGAATTAAAAACAGTGACTCAAACAAGTACATGCATATTTATAGCAGCACTCAAAGGTGGAAACAGCTCATGTGTCCCTCAATGAATAAATGGAATTTTAAAATTATCATGTGTTCTTACAGTGGACTATCATTTGATCGCAAAAAGTAATGAAATAGCTTCTCACAAGCCTTCTCGCCGAAGGCCAAGAAGGAAGCTCCTGTCACACGTCCTGCTCCTGCCCCTCCTAAAGCCAATGCCAAAGCAAAGGCAGTGCTGAAAGGCTTCCACAGCCACAAAAAAAAAAAAAAAAGAAAAAAAGAAAAAAAAGAAGATCCGCACATCACCCACTTTCTGGAGGCCCAAGACTTTGTGACTCCAGAGGCAACCCAAATATCTTCAAGATATTTCTCACCAAGAGAAACAAGTTTGACAACTATGCCATCATCAAGTTTCCCTGACCACTGAGTTTACCATGAAGGAAAATAGAAGACAACACCATATTTGTATTCATCGTGGATGTTAAAGCGTGTAACAAGTACCAGATCAAATGGTCTGGGAAGATGCTTCATGACATTGATGTTGCCAAGGTCAACACCCTGGTTAGGCCTGATGAAGAGAAGAAGGTATATGTTTGACTGGTTCCTGATTATGATGATTTGGATATATTGCCAACAAAATTGAGATTATCTAAACTGAGTCCAGCTGACTAATTCTAAATATATATCTTTTCACTATTAAAAAAAAGTAATAAAATAATGATACATGCTACAACATAGATGAACCTTGACAATGTAATGCTAAGCGAAGAAGCCAGACACAAAAGTTCTGGAAAATTGTATGGTTGTACTTACATGAAATTTCTTTAATAAAGTCATAGAGGCAGAATGTAAATAGCTGGTTGTCAATAGGCTGTGGGGAGAAGACTGAGAAAAAAATGGCTTAATGGGTAAGTGATTTTGTTTTAGAATGAAGGAAATGTTTTGGAACTTAAGAAAGGTGGTGGTTTCGCAAAATTGTGAAAGTACAAAATGCCACTGAATTACTTACTTTAAAATGGTGAATTTACCTCAGAATAGTTGTCTATAGAAGACAGAAGTCTTTACTCTGAAATCCTAATGATTTTGTGCTATAATTTTCCTAACATGGTCTGTCAAGATCTTCATACAGCATCTTTAAAGATCAAAAATATTTCGGCTTCATCTAATTTGCTGCATTGTAAGACACAAGAGGAAAAACAGGAGCCCACCTCTGCTACAGAACTTATTTTTTTCTGTGTTCCTATAAACACAGTGGATTTATGGGTTAGTTAGTAAAAGGCATAACACAGATACTCAAATATGATATATGTGTCTTCCATAACCCAAAATGGTCCACACTGTGAAAATGGGCAACATATTCTTCAATATTAAGAAAAGAATACAACAGACCACAGACCACTGGATCTCTGAAAATTTTAATTATGTGTCAGGTCTCTATGTTTTCATTCTGTTTGATTCCTGCTTTCTGGCCTTTATTTATATTCAATAGGTACTATAATGGTACCACTGATCACATAAAAGTGAGAATAAACTTCAGCAACAATCTCAAAAGTTACCAATTTTAAAAAATGAACCCGTAGATGATGATTTAATGAATTTATCACAGAAATTACATTTACACATTAAAGCATGACTTTTCATTTAGATCAAATGACTGACTTTTCTAAATTAATTTAATTTTATTTTTTATTATTATTATTATTTTTATTTTTTTTGAGTTGGAGTCTCACTGTGTCACCCAGAATGGAGTGCAGTGGCCGCTCCCGGCCACTGCAGCCTCGACCCGCTGGGCTCCGGCGATCCTGCCACCTTAGCCTTCCAAGTAGCTGGAATTACAGGCGTGCACTACCACGCCTGGCTATTTTTTTTTTTTTTTTATTGTAGAGATGAGGTCTCACCTGCCCAGGCGGGTCTCGAACCCGCGGGCTCTGGTTATCCACTCACCTCAGCCTCCCAAAGCGCGGGATTACAGGCTGAGCCACTGAGCCCGGCTTTAAATTAATTTTATTTATATTTGTTTCCAAATTGTCTTATAAACATACAAATGGTGAAGAAAAGTTGCTAGGTTTTTTACAATATCAGAAGGAAGATTTTGCAAATACTTCAGCGAGGTGAGACTTAAGTAATATCACATGCTTCAAACAGAAAATTAGTAAAGTTAATTCCAATAAGGGTTCAAATTTTAGTACCTTTAGAGAATCTAAATAAAGTGGTCAGAAGTTCATTTTAATAAAGGGTAAACATGATATTATCGTCAGTGCAAATTTAAATTCAGCCAAATAATAATTTTGAGATTAATTCCTTGTGTAGTAAAAATACAAATACAAATTTTAGTAAATCACAACCTTATATCATTCAGCAAAAGGAATTTTTTTGCTAAATGAGGGGGCCTATATAATAAAAATATAATTGGAATTGCTTTTGGTATTCATATAATTCCTAGTTGCTTTTGAGAAAATATCAATATGCTAATGATTTAGATGAAAACTACAGTAAAAATGCATAAATGTTTTCATACACAAAAAGTAAAACTGAATGACAATTAGTGTAGCAAAACGTTGACTACAACAATTTGACTTGGCAGCACACACATTCACTCTTTGTTGTTTGGCATCAAATCTCAGAAATGTTTGAGTCTTTGAAGAAGAATTTTATAAATTAACTTAAATATCCTCAACAGTATTGAACATTGCTTAAATGAGTTTTCTTAATTTGACATGTGTTTTATTAAAAACCAACTGTAAATCTTTAATCAGCATATTCAATAAATGGAATATTAAAAAAAATTAGCTTTTAAGCTTTTTGCAAATTGAGACTCTTGAAAGCAAAGCTTGCAAAGAGAAAGACATTTAAATTTGATTCTTGAAAAGTAGAATGAAACGGAACAAATTGAACAAGAATTTAAATAATGCTCAATATTTTAAAATTCTATGATTACTCTTAAATATTTCAACTTGTGGGAATAATTTTTTGATAAATATTCTATTTTTATTTCAATAAACTGACATTCAGCAACAGATGAGAATGAAATTGAGATGGGCTTTGGTTTTGCAGCACCTACATTTGGTGAAACAGTCAGTATAATTATAATTACAGATAACACATTTGACGAAGTTTTGATTGTAAAAATATTTTTCAAAGAAGCATACACTTGACTGAGGCAAAATAACAATCCTGTAAAAATAAATGATCTCAAATAGATACCAATGTTTATTAAAAAAATAGAATTGTGAGTAACCTCCATCTAGCAGTGTTTTCTCTGAAATTATAAGTTATCTCAGCACTTGTAAAGAGAGTACTTTTTCATTTAGAAACATTATGGCCTACAGAGATGGATTAATTGAAAATGTCAACGGTTTGAAATTTATTGCCCCTAAAATGCAACTTTGAAAACTTTCAGGCAATTTTATTTAAAAAATAATCAATGAGTATATATTAAAAATAAAATCTTCTGGAAAATAACAGTGAAACAAAAGAGCTACAAAATCAATAAGAACACATAAGTCTGTACCAAGAATAAGTTATTTTGCTTAATTTTTTGTTAATTTTAGATAATCATTATAAACTTTGTTTTATTTTGCTTTAACATACACAAAAAGAGAGCTGGGTGCGGTGGCTCATGCTTGTATTTCCAGCACTTTGGGAGGCAGAGGCAGAAGGCTTCTTGGGGCCTAGGGTTTGGGGCTCAGCCTGGACAACATAGGGAGACATTGTCTCTGTAAAAAAGAAGAAAAAAAAGCACAGTGTGCTGACATATGCCTGTTGTCACAGCTACATAAGAGACTGAGGCAGAAGGATCACTTGAGGCTGCAGTGAGCTATGGTTGTGCCACTGCACTTCAATATGGGCAACAGAGTGAGAATCTGACTCAAAAAAAATAAAAATATACACAAAAAAATCATTATTTTGTTTTAGAAAAAAACTATGGAAAATATGTCTAAAAATAATCATTTTACACATCTACCGATAAATCCAACTTGTTAATCAATATATAAATATTTTAAAATATTTTAATATAAATATTTTTTATTTTAACTCAGTAAATTATATGATCAGCCTAGCTATCACTCTTCTCAATTCCTGACCTTGAGCTAGCAATCATAAGGTGCCAAAAATGGATCACCACGTTATCTTCAAGACCCACTAAACAAATACAAAGATACATACAGGATGAAAAAAATATAACTTGGAAGTTAAGAGAATGAATTCTGGAGCCACTCAAGGTCTGTGACCCCAGAATCACCACTCTCTACCTATGAGAGCTTGCTTCCATTTTCTCATTTGTAAGTAAAATAATAGTTCTAATTTTGTCATGACAATCAAATGAGTCAATACATGCAGAACACTTACAGCAGTGTGGGACACAGTAAAAACATAAGTATTGTTGATCTTACCTTTTCAATCTAGATATTACTTCAGTAGTGTTCTCTACTATCCACAAGTTCCCTTCCGTTCTCATTGATGTCCCTAAGTCCTTTGTGTTGAATACCTTGATAGTTGCTGCTATCTAGCAGCTTGAAGTCCACTAACTACATTTTCTTCTTTGTATCCCTTACCATATTTTCATTACACTTTGTCTTAATTTTTGCATATTCCAGCCTGTTTTTTGGCAAATAAACCTCAATTCCAAGTCTTTTCTTTGCTCAATTTGCCAAAACTGTGCCCTCAGAAGGGCACTTCTGAATGTAGTTTGTCAACAGATAGGAGATGATGTAGATAAATCAAAATTTTCATATGATATTTTCAAAGGCTCAAGGGGAAACTCTGATAGGTTTATACTGCCACTGGTCCCTAGGTAGAAAATAGCAGATTTATGGATGGTGTCATTGCCAACATTGCCCCCAGGTTATAGTCCAGAGGTTTTCTTGTTTGGCTTGAATATACTGGCCATACTAACTACTGAGATGGCATCATGTGTGCTTACATGTTTGGATTTAGAATTCCAGCAAAAAGGAGTCAAGAATGGCTTCTAGCACAAGGATGCATTTGCAAAAAGACAAAGTAAAACAAAAGAAGTAGTGTAATGATTGGTCAGAAGTTTTAACCAAATGTTTCCCTTTAATAACACTTAGTAGTGAAACAAACACAGAATACCATGACTGTACTTGGTTCACTGGGCAAGAATTTGGCTAAGTGATTTTAGCCAAATTCTCATCTAAATTAAAGAGCTTAAGTTTTCCTGGGTGCCAAGAAGTGAAATCTCACCCACACTCCAACTACTAGGGGCCTCTGGATGTAAGTAATTAAATTACAAATGGCATTTAATTTTATAAAGGTACCATTCTAATTATAGGAGAGACTTTCTTCCATCAGCAGAATTATGGGAAATCCAATAACAAATTCTTTTTCCTCTCTTCCCACAGGTTCTTGCTATGCTTGTTTTGGCTGTGTTCTATATATTCACCTTACAGCTAATTGGCATCCTTCTCCTCTGCTCTTCTTTATGCTGGATCCCCACTCCCTATCGGGGATGGTCCTGCTGTTTTCTTGACATCATGGCTCTGTAATCTTTTCCCAACCATAGGTATTGACCACATCGCTTCCCAGTTTCCAGCTGTGATGCTCAAGCTCTTTTGTCTTTCATATTTGTGCATCTACCTCACTTTCTTCATGATATCAAAGTAGGGAAATCTCTTCTTCTATCCTCCAGGGTCCTCCCTGAGCAGAAAGCACTTATAGGTCATAAGCAAAGCTGCCATGTACTCTAACCTAATCTTTGGGGCTCAATCTGCGCCACACTCAAAAAACTAGACTAAAACTGTCCTTTCCTCTAATAATCAACCCTTGTCCTAGTACCAGGCTTGCATGCAATATCTCCCTCTTTCTTTGACCACACATCCAACAATCATTTCTTAAGAACTCACATTGTGCCATACTCTGAGTTAGAAGCTAAGTGCATGGATATAAGAGACACAGTTTCTGTTTGTATTCGTTTTCTCAGCTTCTACTAAAAAAAAAAAAAAGTATTACAAACTGGGTCGTTTAAAACAAAAGAACTTTATCTCTCACAGTTTGGGGGCCAGAAATTCAAAATCAAGGTGTGAGCAGAGTTTATTCCTTTGAAAACTTTGAGGGAGAACCTGTTTCATGCCTCTCCCCTAGCTTCTGGTGGTTGCTAGCAGTCTTTGACATTCCTTAACTTATAAATACATCACTCTAATCTTTGCCTCCCTTGTCATACAACCTTCTTCCCTGTGTGTGTCTGTCTTCATACGGGCTTCTTGTAAGTCATTCTTAAGGAGTTCACAGTCTAGTGGTAGACAGAGATAATTAAGGAATAAATTATCACCCAGTTTGATATGGGATTTGAGAAAGATAAACTAGTGTGCTATAAAAGAATGAAGGAGAAACACTCAACTAGCTTAGAATTATAGAAAATTTCTCTTGAATGCTATGTTCTTAACTGAAGGTAGAAGGATAAATAGAAATAAGGTAAGGGCATATAAAAGAGTGACTAGAAAGCATTAATGCCTCAATATATGCTGAAGACTATGAATCTAAATTAGCACCAAATTTTAAGTTTGTCCAATGAAGGTATATCAAGTAGGCCAAATGTAAGAAAAAAGACAGACATTTGTATTTATCCAGACTCATGGTGTCATGGAGGGGCAGTAAGAGAAGAGGATGAGAGAATGATGAGAATATTTTATGGAGAAAAAAAAGTGAACCAGAGAAGACATTGGTAGACAGGAGAACATATAGAAAAGTGAGGGTCTGCTATCTTAATTAAAAAAAAGGGTTAGATGACACATCTAGAATGGTTGGAAGCACAGAAGTTTAAATTTAGAAAGTAGTAAAGTCTAAGAGTTGAAAGATTAAAGAGATATTTCTGCTTGTGTCCTGGAGTAAAATCAGATAATAGGGTAGAAGAGAAGACTAGACCAGGTGCCCAAGATGCTTAAATTGTGACAAGTGAGTGACAAAACAGGTGGCAGAAAGTGAAAAGTAGAAAGTTTTATAGTTGGATGTTATGAGTGTCAATAACCACCATAACTGCTAACATTTGTAAAGTGCTTTCTGTGAGCCAAGCACTGATGCATGTATTAATTTAGTCTTCAAAATGTCACTATGAGTGTACACTGTTGTTTTCCCTAAGTTATAGATGAACACTAAAAAAGGCAGATCAAATAAGTGTTTAGTATGTGGTAAAGCAGCATTTTCATCTAGACCATCTGATTCCTGGTTGTGCACGCTTAACCACTGCCTTGAATGAGGGTCCTGGTTTATTTCGGTGCAGAGATGTAACTTGGAAGAGGTACTGAGGCTTTCCTGCCTTGAAATGAACAACTTCTGAAACAGACTCCCAAAATCAGTATCATCAGGATATATGGAATTTTTGTTGTATCGGCTAGAGGAAAGGTTTAGTGAGGACCTTGATGATGAACATGTTCTGATTTAATATACAGCAGTTACTTAAATGCTCCAGAGCTAGAGGAAGTTCAACAATATGAAGGTGGATTTTGGAAACAGAGGTACTCTAAAACAACATGGGGTTAAGAAAAGGTGTGCAATTTATGATAGAATAAAGAGCTGCAGGGATATGAGACAGGAAGTTTTAGCTAGTTTTAAAATTTTACAAAAGGCTTTGGATAGAGTTGTTTACCACCAGTATGAACTATGAGCCATCAGAGGCTTGGTGATGCCACTAGATAAGGCAACATGTTGCACATCTTCCCATGAGGCATAATCTTTATGCTGCCAGTTTCACTATAAAGCTCAGTTTCTATTCTATCTAGGCTATGGGTAAAAAATTTTTAAAAAGAAAAGACTATGTTCCATTTAAAGGCTACCTGTTGACTAGTCTGGTCATTCTTTGTCTTTGTCATTGGCTGATAAGGTAAGTTTGCAGAAAACACACACCAGGCTTACCAGTAGCTGAGCCTTGCTGGAGTCAGGAATCAACTCCCAAGCTACCATTTGGAGCCATGGTAACACAGATCTTATCCATTCAACATATTCAGAGAGACAAGTTTGTTATGAATTTTTAAAAAATGAATAAGAGACACGATAGACTGATGGGATTTCAGTCATTGATCACATCCTTGTCCAAGTGGAGAATGTTTCTTATATCATACCTCAATCAATAAGTTCATAGTAACACCATAAAATGAGAACTTTCAAACCCTTTACACAGGCAAAAACTCAGATATAAACAGATATCCATGGCCACCCAACACACAGACCAAAGCACAGTCTTCTAAAGTACGCAAGCTACCATCTTTACTACAATTGTGCATATATACATACATATACACATGCACATGTGTGCAGAGTGCACACACCCGTGATCACAGGTACAAGGAAAGTAACTGATTTGGTCTGATGCATAAGAAGGAAACCCTTAGCATGCCCTCTAAATACAGAAGAAATAACAAAGTTAGAAAATCTTCACTGACACTACAACTAGTGGATGCATGTTTCATCCACTCGTTTCATAAATAATATCTATATAGTTTCAAAGTATCTTCCCACAAATTATTTTTTACAAAAGGGAAAAATAGTAATTTTGCAGTTGAGAAGTCTGATAAATACTATGTTAATTAAGTGACTGCAGTTACTATCACTAATATTGGGATATCTAGAGTTAATTGATGTTTGGTATGATACACTGAGAAGGATACAACATTGCTCATATGCCATAACTGCCAAATAATAATAACAACAACATAATCATGAGTAGACATCAGACAAACCCAAATTGATAGATATTCTATACTGTGCTTGTACTGTTAAAAAATATCAAGATCAAGGAACATGAAAATCTGATGCACTATTTCATAGTAAAAGAGACTAAAGATTCATGACAATTAAACACAAATGCATTTAATATTAGATTATTAAACTGGGGAAACAGCTACACAAAGGGTATTATGAAACTGCTGGACAAGTCACTTAACCATTCTATGTCTCATTTTTCTAAACTGCCAAACGTGGGTAAATCTATTCATCTTCAAAAGTTATTAGTGCATGAAATGAGATATCTTTGTAAAGTATGTAGCACAGGTCTGAGCATAATAAATATCTAATATATTCTCAGTGATAGTTTCCTTATTCACTATAGCCCTCTTTCTTCACTCCATAATTTATTATTACTTTGTAGTTGGGCTCATTCTGCCAATTTGATTTATGTTTACCTCCTAATTGTAGCCTTTAGGGTCACTTTTGCAACTGCCCAATGTCAAGTTGTGATAACTTAGCTTCTGGTCTTTGCTCACCCCCCATACCTGCTTACCGTGTCTGTGCTTGAGTGTGTATTTCTCAGCCTTCGCTCCTGATATTATCTTAAGTTGTCCTCAAATGTCACTTTCTCAGTAATACTTTCTCTGACTACACTTAAAATGATAATTTACTTCAACCCAGCAATCTCTAACCTCCTTTATTTTTATTCATTTTTCCTTGTAACATTTATAACTTAACACATTGTAGGCATTTACTTGATTGTTTTTGGTATTTTTCTGTCTCCCCATCACTGGAATGTAACCTCAATGAAGGCAAGATATTTTGGCATTCTTATCACTGATATATTTCCAGCATCTAGAACAGACCTGACACTTCATATTTGCCCAATAATACTGTTAGGATGTTCTCCCCACAAAATGTCATGTTGAAATGTAATCCCCAAAGTTAGAGGTGGAGCCTCTTAGTGGAAGGTGCTTGGTGCCTTTCTCATGGTAATGAGTGAGTTCTGGCTCTATTAGTTCATGGGAGAGCTGGATGTTTAAAAGAGTCTGGCACCTCCTTCTCTCTTTCTTGCTCCCTTTCTCACCACCTGACATGTCTGCTCTTTCTTCATCTTCTGCTGTGATTGAAATCTTCCTGAGGTCTCTCCAGAAGTACATGTGGCCACTATGCTTCCTGTACAGTCTGCAGAGTTAGGAGCCAAAATAAATCTCTTTTCTTTAAAAAGTATCCAGCCTCAGGTCTTCCATTATAGTAACACAAAACAGGCTAATACACCCAATAAATACTTTTGAATGAATGAATTTTTCTCATTTGCTTAACTGGTACCCTTGTGCTTTATTTGTTGAGGGCTGCATACCACGCACGTGACAACCACTGTGGACCAAAATGGGAATGGACTAAAATGGCTGTTCATTAGGTTAATCAGTATTTCTCAAACTGTGTTTCACAGATAAAGACTCAGGAGTAGCCGGGCTCGGTGGCTCAGCCTGCAATCCCGCGCCTTGGGAGGCTGAGGTGAGTGGAATGCCTGAGCCGCGGGTTCGAGACCCGCCTGGGCAGGTGAGACCTCATCTCTACAATAAATAACAAAAAATCAGCCGGGCGTGGTAGCGTGCGCCTGTAGTTCCAGCTACTTGGAAGGCTGAGGTGGAAGGATCGCCGGAGCCCAGCGGGTCGAGGCTGCGGTGGCCGGGAGCGGCCTCTGGGCAACAGAGTGAGACTCCAAATAAAAAAAAAAAAAAAAAAAAAAGACTCAAGAGTTTATGAATTCACATAGAATTTTTAAAAATTCTTTAAGATCTTATTGGGGATAAGGAATCATAGCGCTAAAAGTAGAGGTTTGGGACTATGAGAAATATAAAGAAATGAAATTTATTCAGAGTTTCTTGCTGAAAAACTAGTGGATTAAATAATTACACAGAAAAAAGGGGTCACCAAAGTCCCTATTTAGATGCTAAGGGTAAAATATAAAAATAAAAATAAAATAATTTTAAATGACTGTGAGGGGGGAGAAATAAGTGTTGAATTAAACCTAATAATTTAAAGTGTTAATACAACAATTTTCTAAATAGTTCATAAAGTATGATATCTTAAATATATACTTTTAAAGAAAAGTATGAACACGCTGATTTTTCATGCTAAGAAAACTCTCTTCTACTATTTCAAAATTAAACTTTCAAAATTATCATAATAAGGGCAGTTAACTTGACACCCACCTGGTTAATATTTTAAGTGAATTGAACCTTATTTTTGACTGTAGGTACAAGATTGTGCAGCAGCTCTCTAGAGCTTATTCATCATGCTTAATTGGAACCCTATGCCTATTGATTAGTAAATCTAGGTACCTGTAGCCACCATTCCATTCTTTAATTCAATGAATTTGATTAATTTAGATACCTCTTTGAAATGTAATTAAGCAGTATTTCTCTTTCTGTGACTGGCTTACTTAACTTAGCCTAATGTCCTCAAGGTTCATACATGCTATCACATATTGCAGAATTGCCTTCTTTGTTTAAGGCTGAATAGTATTCCATTGTATGTATATAACATGTTTTCTTGCTGGAAGTTCAAGCTAGAGCAATTAGGCTAGAAAAGGAAGGAAAAGGTATCCAAATCAGAAAGGAAGAAGTAAAATGGTCATTGTTAGCAAATGATATTATTTTGTATTTGGAGAAAACCAACAGCAACAAAGTTACTGTAAAATTAATAAATAAATTCAGTAAAATTACAAGGTAGCAAATCAACCAACAGAAATGATTGCATTATTATTCACTAAGAACAAAGAACCCCCCAAAAAGAAATTAAGAAAACAATTGCTGTTAACAATTGCATCAACAGTAATAAAACCCTTAAGAATAACCTTGGAGGTGAAAGAGCTGTACACTGAAAATATGTAACATTATTGAAAGAAATTTAACAAGACACAAATGAAAAAGTACCCTGTGTTCTTGGATTAGAAGAAATAACATTGTTAAAATGTCCACACCACCCAAAGCAATCTACAAATTCAATGCAATTTCTATCAAAATTCCAATGGCATTTTTCATAGAAATAAAAAAAAATCCTAAAAGACATTTGTTACCACTAAAGAACTCAAATAGCCAAAACAATCTTGATCAAGAAGAAAAGAGTGGGAGGCATTACATATCCTATTTTCAAAATATGTTACAAAGCTATAATAGTCAAAACAATATGTTTCTGGCATAAAAACAGACACATAGATCAATGGAACAGAACAGATATACGAAAAATAAACCCTTTGGTACAGTCAACTAATTTTCAACAAAGATACCAGGCATACAAAATGGAGAAAAGATAGTTTCTTCAATAAATAGTGTTGGAAAACCATATGTCCACAGGCAAAAAATGAAAAATTAGACCTTACTTTATACCACACACAAAAATCAACTCAAAACATATTAAAGACTTAAATGAAAGATTTGAAAGTTCAAAACCCTTAGAAGAAAATGTAGAGAAAATTTCTTTACCTTGGTATTGTCAAAACATTTTTGAATTTGATACCAAAAAGATAAGTAGCAGGAACACAAATAAACAAGTTGGGTTACATCAAACTAAAAAGTTTTTGTACAGCAAATGAAATAATTAATGAAATAAAAAAGATTCATTGGAATAAGAGAAAATATTTGTAACCTATATTTAAATAAAGGGTTAATATTGGAACTATATAAGAAATTTACAGCCGGTCTCGGTGACTTAACCTGTAATCCTGTGCTTTGGGAGGCCGAGGTGAGTGAATTGCCTGAGCCCGCGGGTTCAAGACCCGCCTGGGCAATTTGGTGAGACCTCATCTCTACAATAAATTAAAAAAAAAAACCGGGCGTGGTAGTGCGCGCCTGTAGTTCCAGCTACTTGGAAGGCTGAGGCGGAAGGATCGCTGGAGCCCAGCAGGTCTAGGCTGCGGTGGCCGGGAGCATGCCACCGCACTCCAGTCTGGGCGACAGAGTGAAACTCCAACTCCAAAAAAAAAAAAGAAGTCTTAATCAATTTAAGAAGATTTAAGTCATACCCAGTATCTTTTCTGACCACAATGGAATGAAACTAGAAATTAATAACAGAAGGCAAACTGCAAAATTCACAAACAAGGAAACATAAACAACACACTCTTGAACAACAACTGAGTCAAAGAAGAACTCGAAAAGAAAGAAGATATGAGGGAGAACTCCAAAAGACCAGGAATTATTTTTGGAGGGTAGGCTCCTTGCAGTACAAGATTCTCTCCACTAGATAAGTGTTCTAGAAACCCTTGATATTAGTTTACCGGCTAGTGTTGTGAAGGCTGAGTTCAGCTTCAGTGAATTTTTTTTTTTTGGAGATTCCCTCAATGCATTTTCCCATTTCATGATGGGTGGTTTACAAGTGCATCTGTCCACACTGCACTGAGTGTTCAGCACTTTTTGATCAAAAATAGCATGACCCCTGTGCCCCACCCTCCCTATTCACCCAATCTCACCCCAAGTTACTTTTAAAAAATTTCACCAGATGAAAAAAGTTCTCAAAAAAGAAAAGTTTAGCAAATGTGGGAAGAGGTGAAATAAAAAACATCAGGAGCACTAAAAGGCATCAAAATTGATGAGTTCAAAAACTGTTTTGAACAGTGGAAAAAGCATCTTGATAGGTATATTGCCTCAAACGGAGAAAACTTTAAAGATGACTAAAGTTTAAATACGTAAGACTAAATATAAAACTTTTTATAAATAAATTCTGAGTTTGTTTGGGTCCTCCCTCATACTTCAAGACAGGAGGAAATAAAACACAGCATACTAAAACATGTGGGATGCAACAAAAGTAGTGCTAAAAGGGAAATTTATAGCAATAAACACATTAAAAACATAGGAAAATCTCAAACAATTAACTAACTTTACAAGGAGCCAGACATAGAAGAACAAATTAAGCCACAATTAAACTCTTACTGGAAAATTCTCTCATTGCAGGAAAGTTTATGGATCATAAACCATGTATAACCAGATGTACTCACTACACACTACATGGAGTGACATTTTAGCGACACTGACACCAGGAATATTTTGTCTTTTTTAAAATTTATCCTCTTTCTATGAGCCTTCAGATAGCATTAAGTCCCCACTATGTTCTTCGATTGATAATAGCAATGTGAATCTAGATTATACCTGTACTATGTTCCAGAAACAAAATTTTATTAAGAAGTTAGAGGTTTCCCTGCACTCTTTAAGTTTTGTTGCTGTCATACAAACACTATTATTCTTGTGATTTTGTGGGCTTTTCACAAACTTGGGGCAAATAAGAGGTTTAAAGATGAATGGCTCAACTTTGGGTATGCTAGCATCAAACAGTGATCATTGTACCGTGTTTCCTGGTGTTCTCTCTTGGGCGATATGGATGGTCTTGATGTGGGATGAGAAACATAATCATAAGTAAACTATTTGAAAAGGGGGAAAATTGACCTTAAAATTTAATTTAATTAATGGTCCATTCTAACTCATTTCAGAGTTTCCTGAGGGCAAAAGATTCATATCTGAACTCCCTACCTCTAGTGAAAAGTGGTTTCATGAAAAGAAAGGCATGGTTGTCCCAGAAAGCCATAGATCTTTAGCCTATAAAAAGACAACAGCAGTCCTGTTTGATCTTAATACTCAAATTCAACATAACAAGTTTAAATATATTTTGGAGATTGGCAGGGGAGATCCAGTATTTCCCTATGTTCACTTTGTCCTTAGAAAAGGGACTTTTATTTTTGCTTCCCAGGATAAAATATTGGAGTGAGTAATTTCAGCTCCTCTCTGTACTCTTACTTTTTGTTTTTCCATACTTAGAGTTCAGAACACTCACTAGGTTTGAAGGAACACTTAATTGGCCACAGAACTGGAACCAGATTTCCCCTTTTCTCACTTTTCAACATTATAAGGATCTAGTCTGAGGTATTTTCTCACCTCATACATTAAAATTTGGGCAAATCTTTGTCCTTTATCATCTTCTTCATAGAAGAAAGGAACTGGTGGACCTGTTTGGGTTTTGGCTAACTGGAACTCCTCTATTTCAGGATTACAAGTGCATCCTGGTAACATACTAGTCAGCTATCTGTGCTTTTTGCTTTTACTCTGTTGGAATGCAAGAGAGAAAGAGGGGATATCTTAGTCACTCTCTCCAAATTTCAACAAAAGCAATTCTATATTTCAAGCCTTCAGAGATACCCAATAAAAATTAGGTATGCAACAGCATTTTAATACAGAAACATATCCCCATACATCAGCTTTGTCTTCTATGAAGACATGGAGGGAGAGCATGGGAGGACTTAAGAAAGAGCTGGTAGAAGGGAAGGGGGTGGGTCAGGAAGTCTCATATTTAGAGAGAGTAGAGCTGCCTCTTCCTTGTTGGGCCAACCCTGGAGGGAGGTATGTGGGCTGGCTGTAGAATTAATTGAATTTCACAACTTGCTTCACATTCCTGCTGACACAAAGTGCCTTGTAAGGAGGGAGGCATCACAGGAGGCCAGCACAATGGCAAGACCAAGGCTGGGCACTGCTGTGAACCTTCCTTTATACAACTCCTGTCTCAAAATAGCTCACCTGTTAGCATCCCAGCTGAGAGTTCCCACCAGCAAGGGAAGAAGTGTGTTGTCTCTAAGATACAGGTTGGCCCTCTGCTCTAAGAGGAAGCCCTAGACCAGCAGTAGTCCTCTCCTCTGAGCGCCCTAGAGCCCACACCTATAAAAAAGGTATTTTGACAACATGAATATTAAATTCTTTCCACTTGTGACACTGTATTCATCTAATGATCTAAGAATCAACCCAAGAACTCAACTCCATTAATACACAGAATCTGTATATACTTAGGACCAAATATTTCTACCTTGTTTGTCACTTAGATATTAATCAAGGGTTTGTACCAGGCATCCTACAAACCTCTATATAAGATACCATATGCAATTTTCACAAAATATTGTAAGGGAAGGAGGATGAGTCTCATTTTCATCTTAAGGAGATAGTAGCTCAAATAATTTAGGGGACTTGACCAATGCCAACAAATTTGTTTAAAAAAAAAATTGGAATTCAAATTTAAACTATAACTCCAAAGCCAGAGGCTTTTTTCAAAGAACTATTCCACTCACACAAAACCTGAAATTACTTCTGCAACTATGTCCTAACCCATGGCACTCCTTTTCTCAGTACCTAGCATAATATTGTTACTAAATATGTGTTCATTAGTGAGTGGCTGATAAAATGAATATATGATTTATTGGGTTAAATACATTAGAGCATTTAATCAGTGAGCAGAAGCATTTTTGCAAACAAATTCTGACTTCTTCAAATAATATTTCTAAGAATACTTCTGTACAGCCTTCATTTATTCATGCATTCATGCATTCAAAAAATGGCACCTACAAGACAGTAGGCACTATGCCAAAGGTTGGTTCAAATAAATACTTCCAGAATATATAGGCACAAACTGTTTTGTGGGAGGATAGCCTAAATGGAATGAATATGCAATTATACCATGGATACGTGCTGTGAGAGAAAGTTGCTTTGGGAGCTGAGAATGTGTTCTGAGGAGTCAAGGCATGCTTTCCTGCATGCCTGGTGATTCCAGGGAGATTTATAAAATCTTCAGGTGTTAACTAAATGACAAAAGCTGAGAGTATAATAGCTGTGCAGCAAACAGTATGTGCAAAGGTGCTTCAGTAGGTGCTTCTGATCCACTGCAGGAACAGAAAGAAGCCTTGGAGGCTGAGATGAGCCCAAGAGTATGCTGACATCCACACGTCACTGAGGATAGGGATGGCTTCCAGTACTCTTACCTGCAAATGCTTTCACACTTACACTCATATGGACCTCCTTGAAGAATACTTTCTCTGGGGAGATCCTTCTTTTAAAGGCCAATCACTTCATTCATGGCCTACAGCTCTCTCCCATCATCTTCAAGAATTAAACATTTTTGTAGTTTTATCTGGATTCAGCCTCATTGATGTTCCTTTCTCTTCTGCTAAGTTGCTATTAGCATATAAACATAATCTAATATCACATATCTAAAAAAAGGAAAAATAGTCCATTGATGGCCCACATTCCCTTTACATCTGCCATATTGCTTTTTCTTTTTATAGCTAAAATTCATTATAAAGTTCTGTTCATAAACAATTTTTCATATCCCATTCTCCCCCTCCCCCCTCCCCCTTTCCTCCTCTCTCTCCTCTCTCCTCTCTCTCTCTTTATGGGTGTCACACACATATTCAAACACATGCTTTTTTTAAATTGGGAAGCATGACACACATTTAGAAAAAGGCAACAACCAATTAATTTTCACCCAGGATAAAAATAAAGCCATACAGCAGCATTCGTTCCTTGGAAGCTCTCCTTCCATCCTTCCCAATTCTTTTTCTCTCTTCACTGCAAAGTTAACCACTATTTTTAATTGTACTTGTACAATTTCTTACTTTGCTTTGTAGTTTTACCACCTATGTATGCATTCTTTAATGCCATAGTTTAGCTTGCCTGGTATTGCCTGGTATTTTTTGTGTAAACATAATTACATGCCATGAAATTGTTTGTATTTAGTTTATATCAACATTCTGTTTTTGAGAGTCATCTAAGTTATTGTACAAAACTGTAATTTATACATTTTTGCAGATGAAAAGTCATTCATTATATGAACATGCCTCTCTCTCCATTCTATTTTTGATGAACATTGGGTTGTCCCCAGTTTAAAGTTCTTATAAATAATGTTGTTATGAACATCCTTGCAAGTGTCTATTAGTAGATACGTGTAGACATTTGTTTTGGATGTAGTTAGGTGTAAAAGTAAGAGATCATAGAACTTACATATCTTCACTTTTATTAGGTCATGATAAATGTTTTCCAAAATATTTATACTAACTTACACGTCTACTGGTAGTATATGAAGAATGCCATATTGTTCCATGTTATATTTGTCAGCACTTAGAATCATTAGTTGTTTTTTTTTTTTTCCTTTTAGCCATTCTGGTGGGTAGAATGTGGTATACCATGTGATTTAAATATGCATTTTTCAGAGTCAGGGAAGATGACAGTGGAGCAAGTCGGACTGTGCAAGTCCCTGTGTGAGTCAGTGAGTTTATGGACAATTTTACGTATGTGTCCATAAGTGGGCATGTGAGTGGTTGATTGAGTGGGGACTCAAGAGCAAGTGGCCAGCGCTCTTCTGATGAAGTGGCTAGTGTCACAGCTGCTCTGATTAGTCCCTAGCACTTCCCAGAGCACAGAAACCAAGTGCCATTTTTTAAAATCAACAAAACCCTTCCAGGGAAGAAACTGCCAGGAGTGATTGCAGGCTCCAGGCTCTGCCTCATCAATGCAGTGCCTGACTGGTCCTTGACAGCAAGGGCTACAGAGGGAGAACAACGAAGGAGCCAGTGGCAGAAACACACTGGAAAACAGGCACCATGCCAGCATCTTGAAAACTAGGCAGGGAAGTGTTCCAACCTGCTCACCATAGAGGAACAGACCCGATCTCTGTGACTGACGGATTGACTACTCAGGGGCAATATGTCTCAGAAGGAATATCCCGAAAACACAAACTTCGGAGGAACAGGATGAGTGCTGAGTCTCAGGCACCTAAGCCCCCACCCTGATTCAGCTGTGGGACAAAGGGTGCCACCAGAAAAGGATGAGGAAGACCCCAGAAGACATCAGCTGTGAGTTTAGGACTGACCCAACTCCCTTCTCCCCAGCAATCCTCTGAACATCAGACCCACACTGTTGGAGCACAACTGAGAGGGATGAGTCCAGGTGGAGCCAGGACAGCAGTCATGATAGGAGGATTCTACTCCAGGAAAAGCCTGGCTGGGGTGCACCCCCCAGTACCTGGGGAGAAGACAATCCCACACCACCTCATCAGAAGGAATCCCCCGACCATAGGAGAGAGGAAGAGGAGGACTGAATCCCCACCCACCCCATCACTTCTTCTTCCCAGACCAGGCACTGGGGAGATTGTGAATGAGGCCACAGCTCTGCAGGAGACAACAGGGTCTTGTCTGTGAACAGCAGAGAGGAGGAATTACAGAACCTGCCACAAAAGGGCGTATAGTGCCCCAATTTTTTTTTAAATAATTAAAAAAAATTTTGTGTGTATGAATATGTTCCTCCCCTTTTCTCTTTTCTTCCTATTTTGCTTTCCTCTTATTTTTCTTTCTTCTCTCATTTTTTGTTTTCTGTTTATGTGCCTACATGAATGATTGAATAATCGTCTTTCAGTTTCTTTTCTTATTTGTTCTGTTCTTCTCTTTTTGTAGTTTAATGTGTGTGTGTGAATGTATGTGTGAAGGTTTGATTTGCATTCCTCCCTTTTTTTACTTCTTCTTTCATATTGTGTAGGGTGTGTGTGTGTGTGTGTGTGTGTGTGTGTGTGTGTGTATTTGTGTGTTCAGTTTTCCTGTATTTTGGTTCTTTTTGGTTTTTTCTTGTGTTGTTTTTTGTTTCTACTTTTTTTATTTTACAATTGTGGGGTACGATTCAGGGTTAGGTATAATACTCATTGTGCAGGTACCCTTGTTGATGATGTGTCCCCCCTTCCCTGGGCAGCTTCCCACTACTGCCAATCCAACCTCCCCGCCATCCCCCCCACCCCTCCACAACCCACAGTTCCCCAATACTGCCATTCCTTTTCTTATGGTATTACAATAGTTGTTCAAGGTCCACTTATGAATGAGAACATGTGATACTCAGTTCTTTGAAAGATCACTCATTATTATAGACTTTAAATCCATACAGGTTGATGTGAATTTCATGATTTTGTTCTTCTTTATGGCTGTGTAATATTCCATCGTGCATATGT
>CAUYQG010023419.1:0-11796 GCA_963574415.1 Tarsius wallacei | reverse complement strand
CTTCCGTATCTTTCCTTCCCTATCTCTCATCTTTCTTTTTGTTTTTTTAAATATTCAGTATTTTTTATTATGATATTGTGGGGTACAGCTAAGGGTTAGGTATACAAATATGCTTCGTTCAGGCACCCTTGTTGATAAGAGGTGTCTCCCCATCCCCAGACAGATATTTACTACCATTAATCCCATCTCCCTAGCCGCACCCCCATAGTTTCCCACCACTGTCAGTCATTTTCTTATTGTAATACGTTGGATGATCAAGGTCCATTATATGAGTGAGAACATGTGATACTCAGTTTTTTGTTTCTGTGAGAGGTCACTCAGTATTATAGACTCTAGTTCCATCCAGGTTGCTGCGAAATTCATGACTTTGTTCTTTTTTATGGCTGCGTAGTATTCCATTGTGTATATGAATCAGAGACCTAAATGTATCTCTCATCTTTCTTTCTTTTACATCTCAGGAGCATAAACCAAATTGTTCCCATTTCCATATGTGATGCAACCTGCCTCTCTGCAACCTCCAGACCCTCCCTTTGCCTACTAAGGCAAAGGCTCACAGCCTGGCAGCCTCTGGCCTCCAGGACAAACCCAGTTCTCTCCTCTTAGGGTGTCACGTATATTTGTTCATTTCTCCTTCTTCAATGCTCTTTGCGGATTCTTACCCTTCAGGTATCAAATTAACTATCACCTCCTCAGACCCAGAGATGTCTCTTCTGGCCAAAATGACCTGTGTAGATACCTCTCACCTTTCTCTGTCACAACACTCTATGAGTTTCCTTCATCATACTCATCACCATATAACATTATGCATTTACTTATTTCTTTTTTTTTTTAAATTCAGGTAGTGCGAGTGACATTTGTTATATGGACATATTGTGTACTAGTGGGGATTGGAATTCAGGTGACTAATTCCCCAGATAGTGAATATTGTACCCAATAGGTAACTTCTGAACCTAACCCCCTCCTTGCTTCCTGCCTTTTAGTGCCCCCAGTATCTGTTATTTCCAGCTTTGTGGCCATTTATCTTCCACAGATAGGTGAGAACATGTGGTGTTTGGTTCTCTGAGTTAGTTTGCTTAGGATATTATCCAGCTTCATCCACATTGCTGAAAATACCTTTTTTTTTCTTTTTTATGGCTGCATAGTATTCCACGATGTATATGGACCATATTTTCTTTACTCAGTCAATCACTGGTGGGCACTTAACTTGGTTCTATGATTTTTCTATTGCAAATAGTGCTACAATGAACACATGGGTGCAGGTATCTTTCTGATATGAGGATTTTTTTTTTTTCATTTGGGTAGATACCTAGTAGTGAGGTTGCTGGATCTTCTCAATCTGTTCCTTGGGGCCAATGAGTCTAAACCTTGCCTATACATTGGTATCATTTGGGGAGCTTTAGACAGCACAGATGCCTGGATACCCCTGGACTATAGTTTGGATGTTTGTCCCCTCCAAATCTCATGTTGAAATTTGACCCCCAGTGTTGGAAGTGGGACTTAATGGGAGGTGTTTGGGTCATGGGGGCAGATCACTTATGAATAGATTAATGCCTTTCCTCATGGAGGATGGAGTGAATGAGTTCTCTTTGTTCAAAAAGAGGCCGGTACCTCCTTCTCTTGATAGATAGATAGATAGATAGATAGATAGATAGGTAGATAGATAGATAGATAGATAGAGATATCTCCCTCTCTCTCTCTCTTTCTCTCACCATGTAGTCTCTATACATGCCAGCTTCCCTTCACCTCTGCTGGAAGAAGAAACTTCCTGAGATTCTCACTAGATGCCCAATCTTGAAACTTTGAGCCAACAGAATCATAAACCAAACAAACCTCTTTTATTTATAAACTACCAGCTTCATTTGTTATGAAAACATTAACTGGACCAAGACGAGTTCCCCCATCCCAAGATGCAGTAGGTCTGGATTTAGCCTGGGAATGAGGATCTTTAAACCTACCAGGTGATTCCAATGCATGGCCCAGAACCACTGAACTTGACTTTATTTTATTCTCAGGTGTATCTCCTGCAGCCAGCCTGGACTTAGCACTGAGTCCTAAGTAAATATTTGCTGAATGAATGAATGAATGGCTCAGCACCCCTCTCCTGTGCTCACGTGGCATGGTGTGTACCACTCTCTCTGTACTTCCCCTGCAGCACTGTAACATTGTTTACTTCCATATCTACAAATAATGCTTTAAACTCTGGAAAACAATTATCTTGATTTTCTTTATATCTAGGTACCCAGAAAAGTGCCCACCTCATAGCTGGTGCCTGTTAAATTTTTTTTTTGCTAGGTGGATGAACAATTTTAAATCACACTTTCTTCATCTGTGAAATGAGGATATTCTTTGCTTCTGTGCCGTCAAGGGAGCTGGTACTTTGTGAACTTTCAACTCCATGAGACATAAAAGATTATCTACCTGTTGGCAGAGACTTTCAAATTATGAGAACAGCATGGTACAAATCAGAAATCTTAGCCTGTACCAGAGCAGAGGCAGAAATATATGACTCCTCCTTTGGTCAGATTTAGAAACGAACTGTGGGCTAATTTTTTTCTCCTGTTCTTCTTTATTGTTGTAGCTATGCTAGTGGCTACATTTTAACACACTCATTTTTCAATCACTCAGCCCTCAGCAAGTCATAAAGGAGAAAAATGGGACCATTAAGGTAGTACATGGATCTGCTCTATTACCGAAAATCCCAAATCCTCATACTTCACGAAGGCAAGAAACCAAAAGAGAAAGGCCAAGAAGACATGTATTGGAGCATGTCCGCCATCTTTCTATCTTGCCTTTCTTCACTGGCCCCAGCTACTGAAGCATCTAGTCACACTACCAGGGATTTACTAACTCTGATAGTGAAGGGAGGTTACTGAGGAAGTTTCTGAACAGTGTGTGAATGCATCTGATACAAACAAGCCTATCTCTGCTCCAAGGAGTAAGCCCACTTTTATCTCCAAGGAGAAGCCAGAAGAAAGAAAACTGTACCCAGATTCTTTCTTTCAATTATTTAAGTTGTTTTTTAATTAATGGAGTACAGGTATATGACTTAAAACGTCAAAATGACTAGATTTTTAATTAAATCAGCTCTTGACTTCCCCATCTCTCTCTATTCTCAGAAGCAACCATTTTCAACGTTTTTAGTCATGTGCTGTGTATTTACCCTCACATTAGATATTTACCTAAAATGGTTGTACTATAATTCTTGATTTCTTGATTTTTAGATGTTACCTAAATCTATTATATAAAACATAAGCTAACATGTTAAGCTTTCCCTACAGAAACCTTCCATTTTATTCTCCCCCTCTCCTAGTATACCTTTTGTCTCAATTTTTGGCTGAGTCAGTATTCAATGTTTACTTTATGATGATGATGTAAGTCCATATGTTCACATATGTACCAAACCATGAACTAAGAATGTAAGGTTTTTTTCTTATATAGCTTTTTCATTTTTCCAAGAAGTTGGTAATTGCTTCATTTTTAGTTATTGGTGTTGGAAACTTGCTCAGTCTTCTATTTTCTAACAATTTTATCACCAATTTTAACAATATTGCCTCAAAAAAAAGAACTTCATGAATCTTACTGATTAGTTTATTTCCTGAAGACATCCCTCCTGAAGTCCCCACCCACCTGCTGTAGCCTGAATTTATTGACTTCTAGGTCCTCAACTCAGCTGCCATCTGAAGACTTCCTTTCAACTCACTTGAGTGCTGGATTTCCTGTTTCTGGATTCTATATCTTCTTTCTTATTTTTAAGGAGAACATCCTTCAGTAGCTTCCTCTAAAAATCAAAATGGAAAAGAAAATGAAGAGAGATATCACTTTATAGCTATTAGAATGGCAAATACTAAAAAGATAAAGTTAGCAATTGTTGGTGAGGATGTGAAATAAGGGGAACCCCTGCACACTATTGGTAGGAAAATAAATTAGTACAGCCATTTTGGAAAACCATATAGAGGTTCCTCAAAAATTCAAAACTAGAATAACTATATCCCAGCAATCTAACTTCTGGATATATATCCAAAGTAATTGAAATAAGCATGTCAAAGAGATTCCTTCACTCTCATGTTCATTGCAGCACTAGTCTCAATAGCCAAGATATGGAAGCAACCTAAGTGTTCATCAATGAATGAGTAGATAAAGAAAATGTAGCATACACTACACAGTGGAATGCTGTAAAGTCTTTAAAAATATGAAAAGTGGGCTGGGTGCAGTGGCTCACACCTATAATCCCAGCAACTTGAGAGGCCAAGGTGAGAGGATTGCCTGAGCCAGCAGGTTCAAGACCAGCCTGGGCAACTTGGCAAGACCTCATCTCTACAACAGACCAAAAATTCGCCAGGCATGGTAGTGTGCGCCTGTAGTTCCAGCTACTTGGAAGGCTGAGGCGGAAGGATCGCTGGAGCCCAGCATTCCAGCTTGGGCGACAGAGTGAGATTCCAACTCAAAACACACACACACACACACACACACACACAAGAAAGCCAAAAAACTAAAAGTAACCTGATCTCTTGTGGCAGGTCCTGTAATTGTTCCTCTCAGCTGCTCGCAGGTAAGTCCCTCTGCTGTCTCCTGTGGCCTCATTCACAATCTCCTCAGTGTCCCACCCAGGAAAGGAAGCAAAAGCAGAGGGGGTGAATGGGGCTTCAGTCCTCCCTTCCCCCTCTCTATGGTCAAGGGGATCCCCTTTGGTGGGGAGGTGTGGGTCTCTTCCCCCGGTGCTGGTGGGGGGTGCCCCAGCCAGGATTATCCTGGAGTAGAGTCCTCCTATTTCAGTTGATGTCCAGGCTCTGCCTAGGTTTGTCCCTCTCAGTCATGCTCCAGTCATGTGGGCCTGACATTCAGAGGACTGCAGGGGAGGAGGAGGTTGGGTCAGCCCCAGACTCACCACTGAGCTCATCAATGGTCTTCCTCATCATACCCTTTATCCCATAGCTGAATCAGGGTAGGAGCTAGGGTGCCTGAGACTCAGAACTCCTCCTGTCTCTCCAGAGATTGTGTTTTTGGGATATTCCTTCTGGGTCATGATCAACCCTTGAGTAGTTAACCCACCACCGCAGAGATTGGGTCTTGCTCTTTGGTGAGCAAGCTGGAGCACTTTCCTGCCCAGTTTTCAAGATAGTGGCAGAATGTCTGTTCCTTCTTCTCCAGTAGGGCTCTGCCTCTGGGTTCCCCTGCTGTGCTTCCTCTGCAGCCCTTGTTGCCAGAGTTCAGTCAGGTGCTGCAGTGGTGAGACAGAACCTAAAGCTGATGGTCACTCCTGGCAGCTTCTTCCTTGGAAGGACTTTGCCGATTTCTTTTTTAAGCTGGAGTCTCACTCTGTGCCCAGGCTAGAGTGCTGTGGCACACTCAGGGCCACCCCAGCAATGACCTGTTGGGATCCAGCATCTTTCAACCTCAGCCTTCCAAGTAGCTGGAACCACAGGTGCATGCTTCCATGCCCAGCTAATTTTTTATTTATTGTATAGACAAGATCTCACTAAGTTGCCTGGGCTGGCCTTGAACCACGGGCTCAGGCAATCCGCTCATCTCAGCCTCCCAAAGTGCTAGGATTACAGACTGAGCCACCGAGCCCGACCTGTTGATTTTTTTAAAATGGTGCTCAACTCCTCACCCAGGCAGTGCTAGGGTCTGAGCAGAGCAACTGTGGCACCAGTTGCATCTGCAGGAGAGTCCTGGCCACTTGCTCCTGAGCCCCCACTCAGTTAGTTACTCAAATGCCCACTCACTCACTGACTCGCATGCAAAACTTTTCCTATGCAATATTTTTCGTACACACACTCATTCACACTGGGTCTTGCATAGTCCAACTGGCTCTACCACCATCTTCCCAGAGGTCTCTGGCTTCAGTCCAAACTCTGTATTTCTTTGTGAAAAACAATTATTGAGTGAAAATTAACCCCAATGAAGTCTGAAGAAAGGCTAATATGGCAGAAGAAACAAAAGACTTCTCAGAGAAATGTAATTCAGAAATAAGTTGAGAACCTGTAAAAATACACATATTTTTAAATTTTATTGTTTTTAAATGTATCAACTACATCCCTTCAAAACTATAAAATCTAATCATATGAATGTATATAGTTCAGTTTTTCTTATTTTTCGTGGCTTTGTCTTTGTTAATCTACCTTAATGTTTAATACATGATACTAATGAAAAGATGTAAATTATTTAAGGATAGAAGATAATTTTGAGCAATTAAGAATCAACATGGAAAGAAAAACAGCAACCTCTATTCCTATTCATTTTTCTTGCCCTTTAATTCTCCATTTGTGCAAAAAGAAGCATAGCTGGGCCCTTTTAACTATAAACTTTACTACTTGGTACTTCCTTGAATAAGAATGTGAAATGTGCATTACTATCTGTTTCCTAGGGATTGCAGAGATTTGAAAGAGGGCCATGAATGAAATATACGTACTACTATACACACACATTTATTTCGTAAACAATATCTATTTCTTTATACACATCAATTTAGTTAAATCACCTATTAAAAGAACTACTCAACAATATAGCATCTCTGTTCCTCTATTTGGATAAGTCATTTTACCTGCTTAGACTTCAGTTTGATAATCTATAAAATGGAGGTAATAATAGTAACTGCTTTATAGTGTTGTTTTAAAGACTAAGTAGGCCAATATATATTTTTTTTGTTTTTTTTTTAAATTGTGGGGTACAATTCAGAGTTAGGTATAAACATTCATTGTGCAGGTACCCTTGTTGATGAGGTGTGCCCCCTCCCCGCGCAGATTTCGACTACTGTCAATCCCACCTCCTCACCCCTTCTCCCCCTTGCAGTTTCCCGCTACTGTCAATTCTTTCTTATAGTATTACAGTAGTGGTTCAAGGTCCACTTATGAGTGAGAACATATGATACTCAGATCTTTGTTTCTGTGAAAGATCACTCAGTACTATAAACTCTAATTCCATTCAGGTTGTTGCGAAGTTCATGATTTTGTTCCTCTTTATGACTGTGTAATATTCCATTGTGTATATGTACCACATTTTTTTTAATCCAATCCTGTTTTGATGGGCAACACGGGTTGGTTCCATGTTCTTGTTATTGTGAACAATGCTGTGATAAACATGCGTGTGCAGATATCTTTTTTATAGAGTGATTTGAGTTCTTCTGGGTATATTTCAATAGGGGGATTGCAGGGTCGATTTTTAGAACTTTCAGGAATCGCCACACTGATTTCCATAGAGGCTACATTAGTTTACACTCCCACCAACAGTGTAGAAATGGTCCCTTTTCGTCACATCCTCTCCAGCATCTGTTATTTTTTGAGTTACTGATGATGGCCATTCTGACTGGAGTTAGGTGATATCTCAGTGTAGCTTTAATTTGCATCTCTTGACTAGTGAGGCTGAACATTTTTTCACGTATCTGTTGGCTGCTCGTATGTCTTCTTTTGGAAGTCAATATATATTTTAAATGAAGGTGTATTACATGCTGTGTAAAGTGCTTAGAACTGTGCCTAGCACTATTTAGTGTTTCTTGCCACTAATATTTGTTTTTTTAGAAAAGGTGAAAGTGAAGATATCCTAGCTATGTATCTAGTTCTCTCTGTAACCATCAGCAAGTTCTTTACTTCCCTGGGTCACAAGTCTCCTCTGCAAAATGAGAGCTATGGGCTACAGTGTTTCTAAGGTCTTTCCTAGCCCTAAGTTTTTGAAAGTCAAATAATGGTCTATAGAAATTACTCAGCTGTTAACTTCTGTTTTTACCCTCCCAATTGCACCCTTATAAATGTCTTAATGTGATATGTGTGGAATCTTCACTGTTGTGGCTGTTTGGTTAAAGTTGACTGCTGAATGAGTCAGCTGCTGAAATCTTTCTGGTTTCATACTACATTTTCTTTGCTATCAATTTCCCCCCAATTAGAAAAAAAATGTTAATTTAAGAAGTTCCATCCTGGCCGGGCTAGGTGGCTCAGCCTGTAATCCCAGCATTTTTGGATGCTGAGGTGAGTGGATTGCCTGAGCCCACGGGTTCGAGACCAGCCCAGGCAAATTGGCAAGACCTCGTCCCTACAAATAAAAAAATTAGCCGGGGGTAGTAGCACGCACCTGTAGTTCTGGCTACTTGGAAGGCTGAGGCAGAACGATCACCATAGCCCAGTGGGTAGTCGCTGGAGTGCCGTGAGTGTGCGACTACACTCCAGTCTGGGTGACGGAGTGAGATTCCAACTCAAAAAAAAAAAAAAGAAAAGTAGTTCCATCCTGTAAGAGATATTATATCATACTTATGTGGCAACAATAAGACCAAGGGCAAAATCAGTTTCTGCTGATGTTTGCCACAATATGACTAACTCTTAAATTAATCAATTTAACTTAAATTTTAAAAAATATTTCCCGTGAGAGATCACTCAGTATTATAGACTCTAGTTCCATCCAGGTTGCTGTGAAATTCATGATTTTGTTCTTTTTTATGGCTGCGTAGTATTCCATCGTGTATATGTACCAATTTTTTTAATCCAGTCCTTTTTTGATGGACAGTATGGTTGATTCCAGGTTCTTGCTATCGTGAACAATGCTGCGATAAACATACGTGTACAGGTATCTTTTTTATAGAGTGATTTGAGTTCTTCAGGCTATATTCCTAGTAAGGGGATTGCGGGGTCATAAAGAAGGGGAGGGAAAGGGGGAGACAGAGAAAAATCTACACAAATGAATTTTAAATATTTTCAAGATATTTTGTATTTTGACTATATAGAAAGTGATTCATTTGCAATGAATTTAGCATTCTTCAGCATAAGATAAAATCCACAGGAACTTAAACCTAGAACTGGATCATCTAAGCAAGAACATTTATTTTTTTTTTGATACATGCCAGAAGTAGCATATTTGCAATAATGCAATAAACAAAATTCCAAAAGTATTTTTCTAATCTCTACAAAGTTATCATGATTGTATTCTAAAATTTAGTTTTCTCTTTAAAAAAATCACAAAGTATTGGTTTTAAAGGATCTTGACCATCATTTTAATATGCCTTATACTGTTTTCCCTTAATTTTTATCTCATACTTGCCAAGTGAAATTTGAAAAAGAAAGAGAATGCCTCAGGAAAGACAACACTGAATAATTGTTAAGACTTTAACTAGAGTCATTTTAGATATATTTAAAGACCTAAACAAAATCACGCTTATAGAAGCAAAGAAAGTCATGATGACAATGTTTGATCAAATAGAAAATATCAATCAAAATATAAAAATTTATTTTTAAAAAGAATTACCTGGAAATGCTTGAATTGAAAAGTATAATAACAAAAATTAAAAATTACTAGTAAAAATTGAAAAGACAACCCACAAAATGGGGAACATTTATGTAAATCATGTATCTGATAAGAGATTTGTATCCAGATTATATAAAGAGTCCTACAACTCAATAATCGAAAGGTAAATAACTCAACTTAAAAATGAAGGAAGGATCTGGATAGACATATTTTTTAAAAAAGATATTCAACTGACCAATAAGCACATGAAAAGATGCTCAACACTTTTGAGCCACTAGGAACATGGAAAACAAAATCACAACAAGATAGCACTTCATACCCATTAGGATAGCTATAATTAAAAATATAGAGAAAAACAAATATTAGAAAGGATGTGAAGAAATTGAAATCCTCATGCACTGTTGGTGGGATTGTAAACTGCTTTGGAAAACCGTCTGATAATTGTGCAGTTACATATAGCATTATCCCATGATCTAGCTAGTAAATGATTTTATGTGGTTTCTGTTGTGCAGTTTTGATTCATTTATTTTACTGATAAAATTAAACAATTTAATATGGTTTGAAATCAAGTATTTTTTTTTCCATTGCAACATTATTAGCTAGTACAATGAGTCTCTGAATATCAGTCAGTATTAGCCATCACTCTAACCAACCAGAGTTCTCTCTTCAACAGATTCTCTAGCTTAAGGGGATTAGTGTTTACGAGGCTGATATGAGAGTCAGGCATAACTCTGAGTTTCCTTCCAAATCTTCTATGACTTCTATTTATGTTTTGTTAAGTCATTTTATTCTTGGATATTTGGCAAACCTGGGATAGTATTTTTAGTCATTCTCCAATATCTGAAATGTCTGATTAAGCCTGCAAGATAGCAGAGTTTAAAGAACATTTTCATATTTCCAAAGAAACTCCTATGTGTTAGTACTTTTCCTAAAGTTGCCATTAAACACCCAGCAATAAGTCTATTATTATCTGTACTAATTGGCTATACTGAGACTGAGTAGAAAGATTTTTTTAATGATCTCTTCAAAATTTCAACCTTACCTGCTGACATTTAGTGAATGTCAAAATACTTAATACAGGGCTGTACTTTCTGGTTTTTGCAATAGCTTCTATTGTTATTGACTTTATCCTGATGAAAAAGCCATTCTATCTCAAAGTTTAGAAAATATATTTTTTGGATCAAGTAAGTATGTTATTCTCTTAAAGTGCCCAGTCCTTCATATTTTTTTTTCTTCATTTCTTTAAGCAAATTTTAAGAGAAGAAAGATAAGTGATAACTTTATTTCATGTGATATATTTATTTGTTTAAATATGCAAAGATCATTGCACAACCTTAAAATAGAATGAGGATGTGAGACAAGACCATATCGAACCAAAAAGGTCGACCAGGGAAGCCAAATGAGCTTTCACTCTGAGTTAAGAATATGAATAATTTCCTAAGGAAGAAAAAAAGAGAATTTAACATATTAAATTCTTATAGTCACCGTCATTGAAACTGCTACCAATTGTCACAATTTATCATTTGTCATATGGGGTCATATCTCACCATACAGGTGAGGTAGGGAGAAAAGAGGAGGTAGGTCCATCTTAGGTGCTTGCTTAGGTGGTCAGAGCTAAGCAAACAAGAAATGAGTAGCTAAGAGAATTAAAGCCTTGTCCTAGGACGGACTAATTGTCAAAGCAGTTGGATCCAAATTCTGTTCTTAGCTCAATTGGTAGCAAGGGACTTAGAGAGACAAACAAAACTGCAACCAGAAGCCAAGTGGACACCATTATGATGCATGTAGTAAGAACGAGTGAGAGATAGAGAATAATTTTTTTTTTAAAGTCCACTCATTGATTAATTTGCTGATTTTTTTTCTTTCCTTCAATCATTTAATAACTATTTATTGAGTTTCTTTAATATGTCAGGTCTAGAGTTGCCTTTAGCAATGTAAATGTAAGCAAAACTGGCACAGTCTTTGACCTCACAGAGTGTAGACTATAAGAGGAAGAGAGAAAAGTTAGTCTAAAGGTCTTGAAAATAAAAACATATTACAATCATGAAGAGTGTAATAAAGGAAAAAATTGCTATGCAAATCTATAATGAGGAAATCTGGCCTCTCAGGATTCCTAGCCTTCTGGTTTCTGGTTGGATTCCATCAATGGGAGGTATCACTAGTAGAACAAACAGTGAGAGGATAGAAAGGTCTAATTATTTCGTTCTCTGTCTCCTGCTAACTGCAGTTTTCTAGTTTTAAGAGTGGCATGTAATTCCCCATCATCTATAACCACAGTTATGGTCATATAATCTCTTCTCCATGGCTCCAGCTCTCGTTACTGTTAGTATCTGGTTATCTTGTGATTAAAGAGTCCATAGTAATTCCCTGATTTATTTTCAAAATCTCATTAGGGTATACCCTTCCCTTTTCTATAAGAACAGTGAGTAGCCGGGCTCGGTGGCTCAGCCTGTAATCCCGCGCCTTGGGAGGCTGAGGTGAGTGGATTGCCTGAGCCCACGGGTTCGAGACCCGCCTGGGCAAGCGAGACCTCATCTCTACAATAAATCAAAAAATTAGCCGGGCGTG